>APFE031514433.1:0-17672 GCA_000404065.3 Pinus taeda | reverse complement strand
CCACTCCAAAATCCATTAGACCCTTCAGTTTCCCTTCCCTCTCCTACGGGGCAGAACCCAAAACTCATAGTGTGCAACTAGGGCTCTTATCCATATCATTGGGTCCTCCTCTTTCCTCATATGGGCCAATTTTGGGGCTGGTACAAATACAAAAGCTGAAATATGCATTGCCTGGGCCCTCCTGTTCTTCGCCTCTTTCCTCCACCTTTCCTCCCTACAAGTCATTGGAGTCTCTAAATGTGTAATTGACTGGATATCTGACAAATCACATTTACAGGTTATGTCATTAAACCATTGGATGGACAAGATCACAATCTTAAAGGATAAATTCCATGCTCTCAACTTCCAACACATTAACAGATCATGAAATAAAAAAGCAAACCTATTATCCAAAAAGGCCTTAGAGGCGGAAGAAGGTTATATCTTCTATGAAGAGATTAGACACTCACAAACAACAAAGAGGGGTCATCTTTCTCTTCTCACTAAGGCACAACTCAACTCCCTTTTGTAGTCCCCTCTTGGGTTACACTCTAGTATCAAGTTTTCAACAATCATCTTCATGCTTTAATTATACTTCTTTGGCCAGTTTTGCTTCACATTGGGATCAGGTTTTTAAACATTTTTTCATGGTTAAATGACTCAATGTAGGCCATTTTTTTGGATTCACGATTTTTTTTTTCTCACTCTATACTATAGTGTTGGTTCTCACATTGCAAAAAGTGTTTTTCTTTGGTTTTTTTGCTATATTGCCTAATCAGGTCACGGTCCTCAATACTTACAAATCACTGTTTTTCCATTAAAAATTTGCTATAACTTATATGTCTTTGCTGTAACTTATATGTCTTGTCTCCTTGCAAACAATCAAGACGTTTCAAACCTTGCAAGTTTCTTGATCCATCAATTATTTTACAAATATGATAATATGTAATTTAATCTAAAATAACTATTTTTTAAATTAATAAACATAACTTTTTTAAAATTAATAAACACTACTTTTTCTTTCTTAAAAAAAATAACAACATAATAGTAACTAATTATATTAAATTGTTTGATTTGTGAATTTTAAAAATACAAAATAGCAAAATACCAATAATTATAAATTTAAGATTCTTAAAACAAAAACAACTTAATTTTTTAAATGAAAAAATTCACATAATAATAACAACAATTAATACATCAACTCTAATAACTATAACAACGTAATAATATTTTTCATTGACATATTTATTTTTAATTATCCTGAAATATACATCTCATAAATTATTTTCTTCATTTAAAAAATAATAACTATGAAGTACACTAAATTTTATAAGATTCAAATCCTTGTCAACAATTTCACCATATTCAACCATATTGACTAATTAAAAATCACATCTAGAGATAGATTTAAATATGAGTAAAATGAATAACAATTTTCTTATCCACCACTTTCACTAAACCTATTAACCAACAACATATTTATTATTTTAATGTTTACACCTTTATTACATTTAAAGTTATTTTATTGTTCTTACCTTTATGGCTGATAAATTTAACAATACCAAGGAGTCCTTTTAACATCTTCAATTTGATAAATATCATTGGGCATTGTGATATTTTTTCCCTAACTAGAATGATTCTAAAGTCTACTTTAAGTTGACCAATCTTATTCTTGAATATATTCATCCCTATCTTTCCAGAAATCAATCATATGATCCTGTGGTTTGTCCCCTCCCCACCGAAAGGTAAATTCTTCCCGTAATGAGAGCCCCTACGAAATCAACCATCATAATCGGTCGAAGGGTGGGATGCCTATGAGGTCTAACTGTTCCTAAAATACCTTTTGGGTGGTGACAGGAGCCATCTTCTGATCCCCTATATCTTGAGGAATGCTCTGCTCGTTGAACAAACGATTATCTATCGTTTCTCCATATTTCGAGGAGCGGTGAAGGCACTCCGCTTCTGTCCCAGCGCACCCTCAAAATTATCCGCGGGAGGAAAAAAGGTCTTTCATTCAGGCTGCTTGATTGTATCTTGTGGGCAGTTGGGCTTTCGGCAGGCAAGATGGTACTCTATTTCAAGGCCACGGCCGAGGCTGGTGATTACACCATCTACATGGGCATTGATAAGTTCGAAAACGAAGAACTCATCAGATACGGTATTCCTGAGGATATCTGGTATGTATGCGTGTTCTCTTCTGTTATCTCTTCCTTTGCCTTTTTGGGGATTGGGATTGTGTGTTATACCTAGGTATCCTTCTGCAACGTATATTAAATATTGTGCTGCAAATTGATAATATTCTCTTCTCGCTTGCCAATGCGTATATGAGTAGGGCCTGCCCTCTCTGCAAGGCAGGGCATGCTTTCCCTTTCTTGTCACTTTACGGGGGATGTTTTGGAATTTTCGATCAAAGCATGCTGGTCTAAAATTCATAAGCAGGCGGCTTGGATATCCTTAATCATGGGAAAACCTGGGTGCTTAATAAACATGGAGTTATGTCTGAGACGTGAACTTCTCCAATAAAAAGGGAAAAAAAGGGCTGATTGGCTGGTTGGTGGGTTCAGTGATCAGTCTCTGTTGTTTTGCCAGCTTTGTGTCATTTTAAATTTACATTGATCACATATGATAGCAGATTTAATTGCAGCCATCAGATATGAAATGCCATGTTTCTTGCTGCGATCCCCAATTCTGTAGATTTAGAAACGTATTGGCTTTCTCTTTATTGTTTTGTAGGTATTTTATTGTAAGATATTCAGCTGACTGTCCTTTATACCGCATTGAATTGCTTTTCACGACTCTGAAACTGCTCTTAATTGTTGGCATGTGCAAAGATTGTAGTTTTTTCATTCTTCAGAAGTTGTCTGTTGAAAGCTCTTGGCTATCTGCCGCAGTATTCTGCGAATGATTTGCAAGAATTGATTTAAAGCTCACCATGCCAAGAAGCTAGCCGATATGATACACAAAAACATTTAGAAAATATAAGTTTATTACAAAATGGCATGATATAAGTTTAGAGCGGGCAGCCCCAAGGGTTAGCTCAACCGCTCAAATCAGTGTCTCGCTGATCGGGAGGTCACAGGGTCAGGTCAATTCTCTCCGAAGCCCTTGGGGTTAGGCCTAGTTATGGGCCCCAGGCCCAGTTATTCGCAGTGGGGCTCTATTCCCTTCAGGGTTGATCAGCCCAGATATTTCCGTGGATGTAGCGGCCACCCAATGACCAGGGTGTCCGTAAACCACACAAAAAAAAGGTTTAGAATTGGCGTGCTCACATGTTCCTAATTGGATTCTAACATAGACCCCATGGTTTTCTTTCAGACTTAACAGATGTTAACAAATCACTGTGCTACATGTTCATGTTTCTTATTGTTTATTGTTAGACGCTTTACCTAAAATCATTGTTGACGTGACTGCATTTCTTTTTTCAAGCTTCAGCTATTTACGTGTTTCATTGTTGTCATGAATCATGCTTGTGAACTGTGAACTGTTCTGTGAAGCTCAAGGTCTTTGTATGCAATCAATATTGCCATTCCAATGATTGATTGCTGTTTTATTATGTGTCTGATCCCTATCCTTAGGACTAGGCATCAATATTGTCTGTTAATAGATTTTTATTCTAGCTATTTGTACTTTTTAATGCAAAGGAAAAGTAAGTCTCACAGTGACTATATTTTCTTGCAACAAAAACACTTTTATCTTTTTTGTAATGCATTTCCTAGGAAACTCATTTGGCACTTCCTCTCATTCCGAGAATGGTACTCAGGGTAAACTGGATTCTTACTCAGGGTAAACTGGATTCTTTGGGGCTCAAGGCGAGGTCAACATCTCAACGACAATCGACTCACAAATAGAAAACATCACAAAGTGGGATTTGAACCTGTTTGGGAGGAAACAAATTTTCTTCCCAGACACCCATGTTATACCCAATTGACATTAAACAAACTATGAATACTCACAACAGCCAACTTGCATGCCAGCGAGATAGGGTCTCAACCAATAGCTCTGGATAGGGATGGAGAGGCCCATCTCATATTTGGAGGTTCGAATCCTTCTGTCCCAGACTTATTTCACTGGTTCCTGTTTTCCCTCGAGATTCAAATCCTGGAGAGAGATTATTCCTCATTACCTCTTTGCTTGGTGATCTGGAACATTTCCCTTCTTAAACAATCTTCTCATTCACGATTGTTATCTCATGGATCTTTCCCTCAGTGAACTCATTGCATCATTGCAGCAGAAAGGTAGATGAAAACTTTCAAGTACAATAGCAGTGACAGAAATACACAGCTAGAAACTAGCAGAAATATATGCATTTACTCTGCTGAAAATGTGAGAAATCATAGCCATTATCTGCCGTGATTTTTAGATTTAAAGCTTCTAAGAGAGGAGATAGTTATCTTAATAAAAGAAACCTATTGCAGGGGTACAGATTTTTCTCTCAGCCACAGGAACCTGAAAGACTCTACCCCTTAGCTGAAGGCCAGGATGTAACAAGGGAAAACTCTGTCAATACCAGCAACTGGCAACTGTTTCTGGATTAAGTCAGTAGAGAATATGACAATACCGACAAACAAATAATAGAGGCTCCAATCCTGCCTACAAAAATGGCTATATTTTCATAAAATTATTCCAACAACAGCTACAGCACAAAGTCATCGGGCCAAAATCTGGCTTACACGGTGGAGGATGGTGCTATCACCTACACTATCACCTACAATGTTGGCTGTGCCCTGCTCCCTATATGCTCGCTGCCATAGCCTGGGAGAATCCACCGCCTGCAGTGGTGATTCTTCTTCATGTGGACTGCTGCACAATGTCCTTTTAAACCAGAAGCCACACTGAACTTGGTGTTAAAACTTCACATTGGATGCAGAATGTGTTGGCAATCATGAGTAAAAATACAACATATCCCAAAGGGATGTAGAAATGGGACATTATATTCCCTCCTCCTCACAAAGACCATTGGCTTGAGTATGACTATATTCATCGAACAAACATGGATTTTCTTGTTGGTTCTCTTATATTAAGTGTTAATGTTGTGATTTATGAATGGTTTTGATTTTGAACTTCCAATATGTTTTTTAAAATTAAAAGAATATTGTTATATATTTTTGTGCTTGCCGTATCTGGATCCTGACTTTTCAAAAACTTGACGGATCCGTATCCGGATCCGTTTCTGTATCTGTTTCCGTATCCTGGTAACTTAGGTTATATGTGCACAATTTTTTTTTCTAAGTAATGCTATTCTATTAAAGAAAAAGAATACAACGAGCTTCCGGCCTCTGCGCTACTGAACATAGTTATGTCATTGGTAAGCAAAAAACCAAAACGTGACTGCCCACCGAGGGGAAACCAGTCCAAGTGTACTTAAATGTCAAATGCCCACACAGGGGTCCCATAACATAATCAAAAACAAAAGAAATCCCACACAGGGGTCTTAAGTCAGAACCAATCAGAATGTACCACATGGATTGAAAAAACATTAGGATAAACCCACATGAAAAAACTACTAGATGACCTGGAGGTTCGAGCAGATGTCTTGCTGAGCCCACTAGGCATCTGGTGGAGGCTCCTCCACGACATGACAGCTGTAGTCATCCTCGTCCATTGGCTCATCCATTGCTGCAGTCGTGGCACCTTCGCTGCCACCGACCTCTTGCGTGTCGCTCAGGCTGCCATCCACTGCATGCTTGCTTCCAACAATCTCCTTGCCTTGCAGAGTGCTGTCATGGCCATCTTTGTGCCTGAGCTTAGCAATCTTCCTGTCTGTGTCTTCCGGTCCGCCTGTGTCATGCGTCTCCTCGGCCTTCGGTTGCCTGCTGGTCTGTCCTTTTTCTGGCCCAGGTCCGTGGGTTTTAGCAACCTGCTCATCTTGCGGACGCAATTCTTCACTGAAGACCACTGTGATAGTGGCGGTAATGTGGGGACGATGCAACATGCTGTGGAAACGGAATTGGGTAGTGTGGTAGGAAGGATGAGGGGGGTCAGGAGGGCTTGTCGTTTGGGTAGCTGCATTCGTTCTTCGGACGCCATATTCCTGTACCCGATATCTTCTGCTGCGGGTATGCGAATATCTGCCAGAGAGATGGTCTCTGGATTGATCAGAAGAGGGTGAGGAGGAAGGGGTCTCCGGTTCATGGGTGGGCGTAGAGGTGGGGCGAGTGCTTCGGCCACGACCGCTACCACGTCTGCTGTGCATCTGATGGCGTTGCCTCGGCATGGCTTGTCTGGCAGGTTGGCGATTGGTGGTGTGGGCTAGGATGGCAGTGGTATTATTAGTATGAGCAACAAGTGAAGCAGGGGTCACTCTGGGATTACTGGAGCTGTTTAGTCGAGAAGCAAAGGTAATCTGGGCAGAATTTAGAGCACAGTGAGTGGTTTGGGTGAAATGGAAACCATTCCCCAAATCCATGCAGCTGAGAAGCCAGCAGTGTGTCCCTGTGATAGTGCGGGTGCTCTGCTCCTCTGCGTGAGGGGGGCAAGAGCATTTGAGCGGGGAAGGGGAGAATGAATTCTGGCTTGCATTAGCCATGTCTTTGAGCTTGCCGTAGACGTCTTGATTTGAGCACCAGGTTAATGGTGATTGCAGGTTGACAGTTTTATGCCATAAATTGGCATGGAGGAGGACGTGGGTGGCTATGTGGCTCGGCCACCTGCCATTCTCCTGTCTTATCTCCATTAATTGCAACTTAATCACCTGCATCCGGGTTATATGTGTACAATTGAGAGAATGAGACATGTCAAATTAAAGCCATGCACATAAAAGTGAGGATTTTGTGAGTTGAAAGGAGGCTTGGTCATTCATTCTAATCTATTCATGTTACCATTTCGTACGACTGTCCAAGGTGGTGATGACTAAGTTACATGTGGAATCTAGTGTAAAATTACCATAGGAGCATCCTTGGTGTCCTAGCATAATGATTTTCTTGGCCAGCTTACATTGGAGCTTTGTTAAAGGGGGTTAACCTGAAGGACTGCAGTAACAGAGAAGGGGGATCTCCTGTTGGGTTGTATGGCCTGAGGAATAAAAGAGAGTTGGTGATTGGGATTGTTGGTTGAGTGAGCTCATTGTATATTGAGCTCATTGATCTTGTTAGCCCTTGTGGTGTCATAGCCTCAACTTGTGGGTAGCCTACTGTTGAGAGTCTTGGAACAATAGCACTTAAGGTTCAGAGGAACGTCCGTAGTCAGCAGCCAATTCGTGGATCATTAAAATAAGTGTTATGTTCTAGCTTATGCTGTAATGTGAATCTTTACATGTATTTGCATGTGCTAACTATCGTTGATCATTTAATGAACTTGCTACATTATATGTTCTGTTAATTAAGCATGAATTACGTGTTAATGTGGAATGTTAGGCCTGCATCTCTATGCATATGTAGGGCATAACTAATCAATGGTATTAGAGCTATGAGTTATGGATTATACGAACTAGGATAAAACAAAAATGAAAATTCAGCTTGTGCAAAGCATAAAAGAGTGTTAGTGTGAATCAACATGGGGCTGGGTACACCATAAAAACAAAAATCAACAAAATGGAGATCCTTTTATTTTTATCATTGTATGCTACCCCTTTTTTCCTTGTAAGAAAGCACCCAACCTTCAGCCTGTAGTACCCCTTATGCTAAAATTGCCCTAGGGTTTGATAGAGTACATGACAAAATTGAATTCTACTAATATCGCAGTATTATATTCAATTCTTGCAAATAGAAGTAATATTGATTTCAGTAAAACAGTGTAACCAATGAGTTAATTCCACCAACAGTCCATGCATATACTACCAGTTCACAAGATCCATATTGGGTTTATAAATCCCAGTTCTACTAAGATTCAGTTCCACAACGGTTATTAACAATCCTACTGCCCTAGTGTAATTAGTCTGACTTTCAATCAGCCCTAGTATCAGCCAGACTTTTGCCACCCCTTGCTCCCTTTTCTCTGCTGCAATTGAACCAGTCAGGCTTGTTTGCAACGGATCCTTAGGGAGATTCGCCCTCGGCAACCTGCTGCCTATTGTACTTGTGCCTCCTACTGCTGCAAAGCTACTCTGTCCAGACTTCCTGAAATTAGCTTGAAGCTGTTGCTGGTGTCGGTTTGGCCTTTGTTGCCTCCAAACTACCTTGCTGCTACAAAGAATTTATAACAGACCTTGCTGTTCAGGATTGGTCATTGTGTGTGGTCTAATGTTGCTGTCTGCCCAGGGAAATGCCACCGCCTTAGCATGAACTTGGGAGCTAGAGGTGATTGGCAGCCCTAATTTGGGCCTCAGGAACCCTGCACTGCCACAGACTAGCCCTTACAGAGCTCCGCTGCCTCAGAAGAAGCCCTAGTATCAATCCGCTGCTCCAGAAATTATCTAGGAAGGGCACGTTGCCTCAGATTCTGCCCTAGGGGGCCTCAGCTGACTCAGATGGGGGTTATTGCTCCACAGAAGCCTCGCTGTCTTAGATTCAAGCCTCAGGAAACTTGGGATAGATGAAAGATGTCACAGCGTGTCACCTCAAGTCCAATCAGTCACAGAAAATCTATCCTTGCTTGCCAAAAACCCAATGGAAGATGCTTCAGCAGAATTATGCCAAAACAGAATAGAGAGGTGATTGGCCAGAGTGGAATCTTTCATCACTGAAACCAATCAAAGGAAAAAAGGGTCTTAAAACCCTAAGAGCCTCAGCTCACAAAACAAAATATCCAATCCACCATGATGAGAATAATGATTCTCCTCTCTCTTATTTATAGACTCTCTTTGGGGTCTCTTCTCCTTATTTTAATTTGAGGGGTTAGAAGCTTCCCTCCACATAGCCCCAATTCTGGCTTCCTTCACAAGTTTTCCCCCAATTACCATAATTTATCCATTGTTGCCCCAAAAGCATTGGATAATGAGTTTCCCCCTTTATCTTTGACCATTCCGTATGGGGTTGGATAGGATATTTTGTCCTCCCTTGGGCAATTAATTAGTAGGGGACATTACAGTCTCCCCTTCCCGATATTGTTTGTCCTCAAGCAATTGCAAGTTTGTGTGCTGCAAAATTTGCCCCCCTGCTTTCAAAAATCAGGACCTCTTAATTGACTCATATCCCTTCTTTTAATCACTTTTAAACCATCCATCTTCTGCCAAAACAAGTGATGTAACAGTCCCTGGCTCCTCCATATTTCAATATATGCTTTAAATAATCATGCATAGATGTAAAACAGTACTTTGATAATTTAAACATTTGCAAATTGATGCATGTTAGAGGGTTAGGTATGCAAATTACAGGTTGCATAGCAAGGCGGCCATCGAACCAGCGTGTCATTATGTCCACAAATTCTGTTCCTCTTGTGAGATACCCATGAAAGCACTTCGTCAGGTAGGCTGCACCACAAGTTTGGCTTTAAAGCACAAATACTTTACATATATTGTACAGGTTTTGCCATCCTCCGTTCAAATGGAGTCTCAAATGAAGCTCTGAATTTATTGCTGCCTCCAGCATCTTGTATGAACTAAACTGAATCCCCTGGAATTGCTGTAAATCCATACTCAGACATGCTCAACATTCCATGCACTCCTCCCAAGGCTTCCACAATACTGTGCAAAGGGCAATTCCAGAGAACATAGAACACAGAACCGTCATTTGCAATAAGTTCAGACCATGCTTCAAAGTTATCAATAGGTTTTTGGAAAGGAAGCATCTCCTTCTTGTCTCTGAAACCTTCAAAGCCTTGAGTAAGAGGAGTGAGTTCACAATAAAAGAGCCTGTTCACAGGGTCACAGCCTTCTGTAATAGAGAAAGAACATACTTTCTGTCATCAGGTATTTCAGAGTCAACTGTCCACTTGGGATGTTCTGAATCTTTCCAGCAGAGAATATCTTTAGATTGATCGGTGCCCAAGAAATGGTAAAATAATTGATGATCAAGATTGATATCTGTCTCTGTTCCTGCGTCTATCCCATCTCTTTAGCTGTAAGAAAGCCCTTTGTTGTCATGAGTCCAAGTAATTGAAGAAAATTTCACCCATGAAAGAGTATCAGGTGCTGCACTCTTATCTGCCATCCTGATGCCCTTGATGTTCACCCAGTCACTGCCACTGGTGCTTAAGCCAACAGCCAATAGTTCTGCATTTTCACTGACTTCAGAGGTACTTAATGCTACCATTCCATCTTCCCTCAGCGTGTTAGGGTCAAACAAGACCTGTGCTTCTGCTTCCAATTCATCCTGATTATAAAGAACACTCTGATCTTGAGGCCTAATGTTGGAAAAATAAATGTACTTATTACCAAATTTGAATGGACAGTCATATCTAGGATGGTCATATAGGGCTGTGATGTGCTTACTCAGTTCACCAGTCCTCAGTAAGGATTTAGTTAAGGCCACTTGCTTCTCAACCAAGCGAGTAGGCTTTGATTTACTGCCATCAACTGATCTTTTGATGATAAGTTGAAGAATTGCTTGAGGACGTGATGACTCCTCGTTTGCTCCCGTTGTGCCAGCATTAGCGCTCTCAGACAATTCCATTGAACCATCTTTCATTTCTGGTTCATTCACATCATCTTTTTCGTCTGGTTCCTGTGTGACCTCCGTACGAGAAGCATTTTCTATGTTTTCAAATGAAGGATTACTCTGTTGAGTTAACTCTTCCCGCCAATCCACACCTCTTGCCTTCCTCTGAAGTGGTGCTAATTCTGATTTAAGTCCTTGTTCAGTATATTCTTCTTGTACATCTGGAAGTGAGGTAGAGGCATCATGTTTTCGGGTACCGGGTGCTATTGGAATTGTTCGAGCACTGGAAAGCAAACTTGTAATGGATTCTCCTATTGAGGCAGGGTAAACGGTTAGAGAGACATCTCCTTGAGTTTCTGCTTCTAAAGGCATTCCATCTTTCACATCCTCAGCAATGATTATGCCAGCATTTATTTCAGATATGTCAGCTTCCACTGTGGAATCTTGTTGATTAGTAGGTTCAATTCGAGGTCACATTATCTTCCTGCTAGTTTTCCGAGGTTTCTCTTTTTCATCTAACATGGTTTTGAACAGTTGAATCCCTTGCTCTTTCTTATCGGTACCTCTTACCAAGGATGGAATAACAGTTGTTCTTCCACCTGATCCCTGGGTAAAATGTTGAGATGTGGGATTTGTAGTTAATGCTTGTGGATGTATCTGTCGAGCAACAGTTATAGTAGTTGTGGTGGCAGGTGCCACACTAGAGACAGCTACTGAACTAATTGCAGATGTACTACCAGTAGTTTGGTTCACTTTCCCAGAAGGTATAGAAACTGCATTCAGAGTACTCCCTGAAGTAGAAGGAATGCAAGGCAAAACATCCCCTCCAAGTTCCATTATAAATGAACTAGAAAGTTCTGAGGAATTTGAGAATCATGATCAATGGTACTGAGATTCCCATTCTCCATTACAAATTCAAGACAGGCTTGTCAACAATTTCTGTTTTAATTCCCTGTCCATTAATAACATCAATGTGCTTTCCTAAAGCTGAACGTGTTTCCACTGCTTGTTTAAATGGGCTTCCTGATTTCCATAAGACAGCATGTGAGTGTGTCTTCCTAACACCAGATCCATACCCTGCTGACTCAACAGGAACCATATTCCTGCCAGCAAAACCTGAATACTGTTCGAGGCTTCCTCCATGACTACCTTGGTTCACATCTGAGGAGTGAATTCTATGAAAATCTGATCCATATACAGATGACCCAATGCTACCCATATTACCACCTCCAAAAAGTGGTGTACACAGTTATGAAGATCTTCTCTCATAATGACATTGAGTGGCAGACTAGTTTGCCAAAACACCAGTCCCATATGCTGATGCGTTAACAGGACTGTTATCACTTTCACCAACATTCAATTTATAGCTTTGTTGATTTCTTCCCTCAAAATTACAGTTACTTTGGTTCGCAGATGATTTTGCCAAATCCCTAGTCCCAAAAGCTTGGGGGTACTTATGATGTCTTCTCTCATCATTTATTTGAGCTGCAATGGGAGGTGCTGATGTGAGAGCACTAGCAGCAAGTCCAGTAAGGCCCTTACAACCAACACTAAAAGTTGATGTATGGTGATCATGACCAATATCCCAGGCTTATTTTGAACCCCATCAATATTGTAAGGTGAAAATTTCGAGTTGCCCATACCACCAGCCACTCTGGTTCTGTCATTCAGTGAAGCTTGCTTAGCTCCCTTTGAAGGATTGTCTTCCCTCTCTGGCCTATAGCTAGGTTCAAAAGATTGATGTCTTTTATTCTTTGCCACTAAAAATTTCCGGAACCTAATACAGGAGAGGTGGCCTGCTCCATTTCTTTTCCTTTCATCTTCCTATTTATCTCTATGCCATTTAATTCATTTGCAGCATGACCTGAATTCTCAACTGTGAGACCCTCCGTGTGGTCTAGCACATTTTCCTTTTGTTCTTCCCTTGCTTGATTTTTGCTGGCGCTCGTTCGATTCTTGTTAGGAGGGCATAGCCATGTAAATTGACCTGGGTGTGCCTTTGCCCATGCTTCAGCTTGTTCTATCCTTTTTGCTAGGTTCTTGTTATGCTCCTCACACTTCTGCCAAAACTCTGCGTACCCGAAGGGGAAAACTGATTCCAATGGCGCCCTTTTCAAATAAACCCTCTAGGCTGGCAGGAGAGCCAACTCTAATACCACTGTAATATCCCTTAGGGTAAAATTGCCCTAGGGTTTGATAGAGTACATGACAAAATTGAATTCTACTAATATCACAGTACTATATTTAATTCTTGCAAATAGAAGTAATATTGATTTCAGTAAAACAATGTAACTGATGAGTTAATTCCGCCAACAGTCCATTCATATACTACCGGTTCACAAGATTCATACTGGGTTTACAAATCCCAGTCCAACTAAGATTCAATTCCACAATGGTTATTAACAATCCTACTGCCATAGTGCTATTAGTCTGACCTTCAATCAGCCCTAGTATCAGCCAAACTATTGCCACCCCTTGCTCCCTTTTATCTGCCGCAATTGAACCAGTCAGACTTGTTTGCAACGGATCCTTAGGGAAATTTTCCTTAAACAACCTGTTGCCTATTGTACTCGTGTCTCCTTGTGCTGCAAAGCTACTCTGTCTAGACTTTCTGAAATTAGCTTGAAGCTAAGTCACCTGACATGAAGACATGGGACATGTAGGACACGAAAATACGAGTATTTGACACGTGACACGACAACCCCCCGGAACAGACACATTATATATTATATAGTAAAAACTATTTTATATATTAAAAATATAAAAAAGTAGTGAATTTCACATAAAATATGAAATATATATAACATTTAGATGATGGTGGCATAAATTCAATACACAACTAATGCACATAACCAAAATAGCATTGAGTGCAATTGCAATCCATCTAAACCAAAATGCATCATCAAAGAGGCCCTAAATGGACTATAAAGTATATAGTCTAAAAAAAATCATGCTACAACAAATAACTAGTACTATATATTATCAAAATCACGGCCTATATTCGGATCCTCATCATCAACACCACCCTCTAAGCATTAAAATAAGATAGAAAAAGCTTAACATATCAAACCAAGATTCTGTTTGAGTGATGGGTGCATTTTTACTTTGTTCTTGATAGAGGAGTTCAACAATCAATGCCACCAACATCAAGGTGCATAGAGGGCTTGGTCCTCTTAATTAAATGCTACTTCCACACCCTCATACATGACAAACTGCAATGGAAACATTGTAATCCCCCTAACCCTGAAATCTTGAAAATTATTAAGTTTGTTGGATTTTGAATGGATCTAAAATTCTAATTTCTCCATTTGAAATCCAATGAGGTTGAAACCACTCTCAAACATCCTAAAGTCATTTCATGCCAATGTTAAAAATTTAAGTAGAACGATGAAAATGAAATATAAAGGAAAATGCCACTTTTACTTGACATTACCTTTAATAGTATTAGTAGGGCTTGGACAAATCCACTTCCCAACACGTGGAATCCTTTCTGACATTGCTTAATTGTCCTTAGTTGCACTTCAAAGCCTTCGAGAGCTCCAAAATTGTGACTGAATTGTGTGAGAGCTCGATTTCAGGATTTTTTTCATAGGACACATGTCCAAATTTCGTGACACCAATAGGGTTCATGTCTGACACAAGTCAAACTTGTGTCCTACGAATATGACACAAGTCAAACTTGTGTCGGACATGTGTCAGGCTTGAATCATGTTTGACACGCAAGATTCGCAAAATGTGGGGTGGGAGGGATGTGTTCGGTGACTTAGGCTTGAAGCTGTTGCTGGTACTGGTATGGGCCTTTGTTGCCTCCAAACTACCTTGCTACCACAGAGAATTTATAACAGACCTCACTCTTTAGGATCGGTCACTGTGTGTGGTCTAACGTTGCTGTTTGGTGCCTAGGGTTATGCCGTTGCCTTAGCATGAACTTGGGAGGTGGACTAATGCTTACTAGAGGTGATCCACAACCCTAATTTGGGCCTCAAGAACCCCACATTGCCACAGACTAGCCCTTACAGAGCTTTGCTGCCTTAGGAGGAGCCCTAGTATCAATCCTTTGCTCCAGAAATTGTCTAGGAAGGGCACATTGCCTCAGATTTTGCCCTAGAGGGCCTTCGCTGACTTAGGTGGGGGTTATTGCTTTGCAGAAGCCTCGCTGTCCTAGATTCTAGCCTCAAAAAACTTAGGATAGATGAAAGATGTCACAACGTGTCACCTCAAGGCCAACCAGTCACAAAATCTCTCCTTGCTTACCAAAAACCAGGAAAGATGTGAAAATTCCAAACCCCTATTGCAACAAATTGATGTTACTTCTCCTACTTGTTAATCCATACAAGTTATTTAATGTGTGCTACGACAAATATTGATGTAAATACTACTACAACCTTCACTTAATTAAATTATAAGCGGACACAAGATATTGACCAAGAAAGAAAATACAACACAATAGACACTGTTATTTTTGGACAAAAGTCCCCGGAAAAACCCAATGCGGGAAAATCGGTGCATCAGCTCTGAGGGTTTATTATTATTAAGTAGTAGCAAATTCTGAATACATCTTTGAATACCTCACATGGTTATTCAGTTACGGAGAGAAATACTGGTAGAAAGATTTGTGAGATTACATCACACAATCACGGAGAAAATCTCGGCTGATCTTGACACTGAATGTATGGCCTTTTGCAGGCCCTATGATGCTCTGCAAAGTCCTTATGCAGGGTTTGCGTCACTTAGTTTGTTGATCGATTTGCTGCTTGGAGTCTCTGCTCTCAGCCTCCCGGTCTCACACCCCGACTCCCGGCTTCTGAAACTGACTCTCTTTAGCAGAATCACGGACTCTCTCTTACCTTTTGTGCTGCCTCAGCATGGCCCTTTGTGGCCATGCGTCAGCCTCTGCATCTGGGCTACTGGATCATCCTCTGCTTCTCTCTGCTGATGATTCTCCGACTGAGAAAATCTCTCTCTCTTCGGAAGCTATCCCTGCCCCTCAACTGCAAGAAATCTCCTCAGTCGAATTTTCCTCCTGAGAACTTCTCACTTCAAAAAATCGTTTTCTTGATCTCTCTTGGTGTATTTTCCAAATGACCCTCAAGCCCCTTCTTATATTTTCTTGTTGGACAACCAATGACCTAGATTAACTCTTAATTAAAGGCTAAGATCGTTTTGACTTGATCTCCGTTTTTTTCTAGAAGTTACACCCACAATTAGATTAATACCCATTAATATTTTAATTTCCCTAAGTTTAGCCTTAGGAACTCCATTAAAAATATTAATTATTTTAATAAAATCGTCTCTGGGTGGAATTTTTCAAAAGGGTTTTTGGATTCTTTGGAATGCATGTGCGTACGCCTCCCTGCAAAATTTGAGGCATAGAGCACATCTGATGCTAACCCAAATCAACACTCCCTCTTAGCGAGGAATGTGTTGTAGCAATACATTGCTACTACATACTGCTCTGACTCTGAAGCACCGTCCTTTGCGCCACTGATGTCTGACATGCTGTCCACCAACTATTGCGTTGCTGCTGCCTTTGACACTGCCACTGCCAATGCTACATCTGTACTACAACTCCCTCTTAAATGTTGCATCTGCTATGCTGCTAGCACTGCCACTGCTAACACTGCAACTCAGTTGCTAAGAGAAGCATTTGAAAAACATCCAAAATTATTGAACTCACTGTGTTTAGTATGATACCACATGAATGTTGGAACCAATGTTTTTAAATCCGGAACCGGTGACCGGACCGGTCCACCTAATGAACCGGTTTACCGACCGGAACCGGTCTAACCGGGACTGGTTTGGTCTAAACGAACTGGTTTTAAAAAAATACATTAAATAATTAATTTTTAATGAAACAAAACTATTTTAAGATGTAAAACCATGATTCCAAGCCAATAGAGACAAAATATGCAAATTTTGCTCATTTATATACCATGTAAAGGTGAATATATCAAAATGGCACCGAGTGCAATACATATCATCGACAAAATAGAAAAATACATAAGAAATGAGGCTCTAAATGGCCTATAAAGTCCAAAAACAATGCTGCAAGCTATGAGGCCATTGGCCTACTACAAGTTTACAGTGTACACATGATCAATCATCAAGTTTATCACCACTACTAGACACAGGATCATCATCAGGAGCTACATAGACATCATTTGGTTCAGAGTCTGAGGATGCCTCAACTTGATTTGCAACCTTAGTATCAATGCCACCAATGACAATAGAAGTGGACCTAATGGAAGCACGAGTTTGTCGACCTGCATGACTAGTGCCTTCCATTGGTTCTTTGCCTTTCCTTGATGCTGCTACTGGTCCTGGTTCTGATGCTGCCACATAATCTGCTTCATCCCCCGCTAAAGCCATGTCGATATCAAAATCAGCCTCAAACACAGGATCTTCAGTCTCCTTCACCCATTCTGATGTTGGATCAATATCGTCCAACACAATGGGATCTAGATCAGGTGATTTGCTCATCATTTGGTTCCTCCTCAGTCGAAGGTTGTATTGCACAAAAACAAGATCATTTAACCGTTTTTGTTCCAAACGGTTTCTCTTCTTCGTGTGTATGCGCTCAAAAACATACCAATTGCGCTCACAACCTGAAGCACTGCAAGTTTGACTGAGGACTCTAATTGCAAACCTTTGCAATTGAGGACACTGGCCACCAAATGACTCCCACCAATGTGCTGCAAAGAAAAAGACATTAATTAGTAACTTAGTTTATAATTTGAATTGTAAAGAACGTAAACAATTTTAACTTGAAAAGAAAAACAAAATGGAAATTAGAATTGCTTACCTGGTTGGTCCACATCTCTTGCCATCTTTGCCAAGTTTTTGCCAAAAGTACCACTTGCCATATTGAAAACAGTAAGCTGTCTATGTATTTCCAACTGGTCTACATGACTAGGGACCATGCGCTCCAAGCAATCAATCAATCCAGATCTGACCTCCCCATCATGCTGATCTCCTAGCCGATTTTTATAGTGATACCTTGGGTTCAAAAAATACCCAGCTGCATGTATAGGACGATGGAGTTGATTGTTCCATCTGTTATCAATGATCTCCCATATACGACCATATTTAGCTAACCTGTCCTTGTAAGCTGCCCGTATCTGCTCCTTTGCCTGATCCATAGCTTCATAAATGTAGTCCATGGCCAATCTTTCCCCATCCACCAACCTTAGCACCTTAACAAGGGGCTCGGTAATTTTCACA
>APFE031514417.1:35983-52517 GCA_000404065.3 Pinus taeda | reverse complement strand
ATATTTCTCAATATTTTTAGATAATGTAAACATTAACAAAATTTGTAGGATAAGATTTAAGTGGGGCATTACAGAAAAATAGCTAGAATCATCGGTGGAATGAGCAAGAAAAATTCTGGATACTGATTGTTGTCCTCATGAGAGCATAACCTGTGCTTATTGGGTGAGAAGTCAGACATATCGAGGTAAAAAATACCTTGTCACCTGGTATTGTACGGATTTTATAATGTGTGAATGTCCATGGTCTATTCGTGGAAACATTTGCAAGCATGCCATAAAGTTTAGTTGGTTGTATTTCCACTCGAATAATTCAAATCCATTGCTTCATCAGCATGCAGAGGATAACATATGCAATGACCCACCTAAGATCAATATAGAGCCTCAAAACCATGATATAGATGTCGATGTTACTCTTATAGCCACAAATATTGTTGATGCAGATGCCGAGGCACTTCATTTGGCAAGGGAAGAGTTTTTTAGCTATACACATCTCATTTTAGATAACCCTCCTACTACTTTGACGAAGACAATCCAGTTGACTAGTATGCTTAAAAAAATGTTGGATAAAGCCAATAATTTGCACGTTATTGATTTTGACTTCACACCTGGATTGGGTTATCTTGATCCATCTTTGAAGAGGAAGAAGAGTTTCCTTAGCCCCACAAAGAAAAGAAGAAGCAGCAGAAAAATCAATGCTTTGGAAATTGATTTAATGTTGATCCATCACAATATGAACCATTTGAGTTTTGATACCTCAATAAGCGAGGATGTCATCAATCAAATAATTCCCTGTCTATGGTTATAGGTTAGTTTCATGTGTTGAATAGATTCATGGTTTTAGATTTAAGTATTTAATCATCACCATTCTTTAACATGTGGTATATTTATTTTTATAGCAATGCAACAATCCCCAACCATGGTGATAACCCAAGACCAAAGGGAGATGCAAGACCGTCCAATTGTACCTGCCATGCCAGGTACATTTGACACTCTTTCATTTTGTGCGCACAAATACCTTGATACTCTAGAAAATTTATTTGCGATAACATTTGACACTTTGCTAGGTAACTATAAAATAAGTGGAGAAGCATCATCTTCTACCATGAATCATCATCCATGGAAGAACTTAAACTCTAGTGGGAATCAATGAGGTATGCACAAAGAATAGATAAGCAAGGTTTTCATGGCTTCATAAGGTGGGTTTCCCTTTTTCATATGATAATTCTATTTATGTTTTCCTATTGTTACGTTGTTATGAAAATACCCTTTTCATAATCTATTCATGGTCACTGAAAAATTAGGATTTCCATCATTGTCAGTGTTTATGTTTCTTCCCATGCATTTCTCACTGAAACAAAGTTCAGTCCTTAATGCCTTCCCCCCACTAAGGTGTTAATTGTATTTCCTATGCCAAAGTCATGGGCTTTACATGCCTTTTTATGCTTGTTCATGGTTGAGGAGAAGGACCATCATATGGGTTCATTGCCCATGCTTGTATTTTTTCCCTATCCATCATGTTGGTTGTCAAATAGAATCTCTTTACTTATTTATGTTCATGCAACATGTTTTATTTTTATACTTAAACATGTAGTTACTATGTTCTCAAACCTATGTTCATGGTTCGGTGTTTATTAGATTTATAGATCTTTATATTTTACATCTTTATAAAGTTATGGTTAGATGGTCAAAGGCTAGTGAGGTTTGAATCTTATGATTGCGTTTTTTGTTGTTGGATTTATTATTCCTTGCCTCTAGTCAGAGATCTCGTTGGATTTTCATGACTTCATAAAGCTGATTTTGCCTTCATGGAATAGTATATGATAGCGTAGTAGATTGCTATGTTATTTTCAACATTCCCTCTTCATGATTTGTTGATGTTCACTGAATGATGTTCTATCCTTTTATGCCTTTGATAAAGTGTTAACTGTCATATTGCCAAAATCAAGGTTGGTTGTTATCTTTAAGTTGTGTGTTCGGTGAAAGTGTTTATTTTGATCTTGTGTGCTCGTGTATATATGTGTGTTGAAGTTCCTGGTCACATATAGTTTATGGTCTGCTAGGATAATGATGGTGTTGATTAATTTTTAAAATTTTAATGTGGACGCTCTTTTTTTTTCAGGTTTTTCTACAGTTCTGCTTCCAACCAGGATTGTCCATGCATTGAACCTCAATGTGGAAGACATAAATTCTTAGCCAAGCACACACTGTGGTCTTTTTCCAAGCATGCAATTCTCATCCAAGCACACAATGTGGTCTTTTGCCAAGCACACCATATTTATCTATATAAATATTTTTTGTTGTGAAACGCATCATGGAAGTGATGGTCATGGTTGAAGGCTTATACTTTATCTAGTCCAAGGTTTTCCAACTTCCAGTTGTACAGTAAGTGATAAAGTTGTGATAGATTAATTTACCTTTTGTATAAGCATCATTACATGAAATAATGCTTTGGAAGCACCGGGGAAGTATTATTCAATACTGTGGTAGTTTCCACGGTCTTGAGGAAATAATTCTAGCATTTTGTAATAAATTGAATATAATGAAATCAATTGCAGTGAATTTCTTGCTAGAAATTTGTTATATTTCCAAACTTTTGATGTTCAGCTCCACTCCATTTTGATAACTTCCTTTTTATGTCAGTAAAGCATATCCGTTGCAATCACTGTACTTATCATTCCAATGGTAGCCCCTTTAAATTATTAATTAACCAATTTAAGCTAATAAGGAAGATCCTTGCAAGTGTCCACTCTATTCCATCTATGTTTCTCGAACATGCCAATGAAAAAACTGATTCATTCTTTGAAATCTGCTCCCTTCACCATATTTCCGCTTTTGATCAAATGGCTCTGTGATGTATATAGTAATGACAATATTCCTATACCCACCCACCCCTGATAGTTGAAATGGCTTAGGCATTTTCTAGGAACTACAAAATCCCATGTTACATTACACTTTATAAACGTTCCAAGAATTTTTGTCCTTGCTCATTTCCCTTAATAGAAAAGTCCAGTTTGTATTTAAAAGAGCAAATTGATATGTAAAACATATAGCTTAAATATTTCCAAACCTTGACAATAAAGACAAAAACAGACAAGTCAAATTCATCCAGAATATCTCCACGGCTATTATGGATGTAGACAAAGTATAAGAGCCATCAAAAGTATGAAATTGATAAGACAAAAACAGACAAGTCAGATTCAGCCAGAATATCTCCACCGCTATTATGAATGCAGAAAAAGTATAAGAGCCATCAAATATACGAATTTGATAAGAAAACAACAGACAAGAGATGATCCTCCAAATGTAACTCATGAGAAGCCGTGGAAATCGTGCATTATTGAATTACAAGACGTCTTCAACATTGTAACTGAGTAATAGAGTAACTAAAGTAGATGTATTTTGAAATTTTCCCAAGTGAAGTGTTCAATGAAAGCCATGTCACAATAACTTGATCTCTACCATATGAAATATAAATGAGATCTCAAGTGTAACTACTTGACTGAACTCCTTATTGACTCCTGATAATAAGAATATAAAGTTCATAACACTCCAAATCATTCCCTTTTTTATTATAATCCAAATAGATCAAACGTATGGTTGTGGGAGTAGATGTGGAGACAAATCGGATGTATAAGCAACAATCTTTATATTTAAGGACTCAAGCAACATTAAAATTACGGTTTTTCACAATGTATATGCTAAAAACCATGGATGATGCAATCATACTGAAACAAGATATGATTACAAAATCCAAAAATTAGACAACATTTAATAATATCAACGGGGCTTAACTGTTTGAAACAAAGTTTTCAGTAGCCCACGAGGCTTTGGATTGACAGTGAATGGGTGCACTGTTAAGGCACTCCTTGCGATAGGTCACTGGTTAAAATCCCCTGTGGGTGCTTACCTACCAAAAAAAAAAAAAAAAAACAAAGTTTCAGGTTATAGAATTCCACAGAAGGTAGATTTAATGAACTTTTTTCATTATTTTTTCTTTATATTCTGGAGTGTCCAAAAATGTGAGATTTATATTGGATTCAATTTGAATCCATCTCCCCAAGAAGAATGAGTCCCAGGGATCATTAGGCATATCTGCATCTTCATGAATTTGACATGGCTCAGGCATAGAAACAGAATTGGTTCTAACAGAATTTATAAGATTTGACAGCATTTAGAAATATTGATGGGGTTCAATTATTTGAAATGGTGTTTCAGGTTCCAGAATTCCACAGAAGGTATATTTAATGAGCTTTTTTCATCATTTTTTTTATATTCTGGAGTACCCAAAAATGTGACATTTATGTTGGATTCATTCTGAATCCAAATGAATCCATCTTCCCTAGAATAATGAGTCCAGGGGAAATCATAGACATCACTGCATTGTCATGAATTTGACATGGCTTAGGCCCAGAAATGGCATTGGTTCTAACATAATTTATAAACTTTTCCATGCCCATCGTGCACAAAAGACAAGTAGAATCCCCAAATATATGGATCCTATGATCTAATCACTTCCAGACTTATAAAACTCTTAGCCAGTTCATAAAAGCAGAGTCTAACTATTTTATGTTTTTACCCTTTTATAGGCATATTTTTGTTCATTTACAGTATGCTAGTTGTAGGATAGAGCTAAAAGTTACATGGCATATCAACCAATAAGGATAATAAGGATATAAAGTTCATAAAACTCCAAATCATTCCCTTTTTTATTATAAACCAAATAGATTAGACGTATGGTTGTGGGAGCAGATGTGGAGACAAATCGGATGTAGAAGCAACAATATTTATATTTAAGGAGTCAAGCAACATTAAAATTACGGTTTTTCACAATGTATATGCTAAAAAACATGGATGATGCAATCATACTGAAAGAAGATATGATTACAAAATCCAAAAATTAGACAACATTTAATAATATCAATGGGGCTTAACTGTTTGAAACAATGTTTCAGGTTATAGAATTCTACAGAAGGTAGATTTAATGAAATTTTTATTATTATTTTTTATTTATATTATGGAGTGTCCAAAAATGTGAGATTTATATTGGATTCAATCTGAATCCATCTCCCCAAGAAGAATGAGTCCCAGGGATCTTAGAAATCTCTACATCTTCATGAATTTGACATTCATGTACAAATTTGGCAAATACAGAGAATATTTAGGCCCAAAGTTGTTTCTGGCTTGGACAGGGTGGTATGCACTTCAAATTTGATCACCTTGTATCAAGTTTCAAATTTATTCGAAATTGCAATAGTAGAATGTTTGATACCTGCAGTACGTTGTATTTCTGTAGCTTTTTTATCAACAACAATAGAGATTTATGCAAGTAGGCATGCTTTCACATTAAATAACTACAAGTACTCTCCTCATTCTACACAGGGTATGTATTTGGACTGAATTCTTGTTGGTTTTGATGGCCATTCTGGGTGCATGCTCAATTATCAACAAGTTTACCAGGGTAGCTAGTGAACTTATTGGGATGCTCATTGCCATGTTGTTTGTGCAGCAGGCTATCCAGGTATAGTTTTGGGTGCATTAGAAAATGATCATTCTACATGATTCACTTTCCATAGAAGCTTACATTGATGAGTTCCTCTTATCAAATTTCAGATTTAGCTACATATATTTGGTTACCCTGGAAACAATTAACTTTTTCTTTTCCTGCATTTGACACATACGTGAGCACAGGTAATATGAATGCCCTCAATAATGCATGTTTTCCCTAGTGTATGAATTTAAATTCATTTATAGAATTTCTTTTGAGTATAATCTCTACAGCAAGAGATCACAAGATTGCTAGAAAAAATCAAACGAAGTAGTGAACATGTTATATTTTAACTTGGTTGCTCCTGACACTTGTTCTCCACTATGATGTTGCATTCCAGCAGAGGGTGCAACAGGTCAGAGAGATGCATAGCAAATTAGCAATAGAGGAAAAGTGAAGGTGCATAACACTTTTCTAGCATCCAGTTAGGCCGCATGCATGTCTCAAGCATGCACATGATGACCTTTAGTTATCTCCAAGGTTAACTGCAGTCCAGAATTAGTAATTTGAGATTAGGAGTTTTCATTTCTAGATTGAGTTTAACTTTGTCAGAATTGGTAATATTTAGAATTAAATAGAGGAAGAACAGGGTGAGGGTAAACTGTAGCAGCTCCAGCACATGCATCACATGCAGGATGGCTGCTCCTACCAAGGTGCCTAAGATAGGTCTGTACACCCTGGACCTTCTCCTGTATCCAGGAAGGCAGGGTCCCTTTTTATTTGTTATTCAGATTTTACTAGACAGTGTGTGCACTGATGCCCTTTTCCTGAGTTACCAAAGAAAACAAAGATGATTTTCGAGTACTGCAGTTTCTTGTTAGTTGCTATTAGTGCAATTTAGTTAGTTTATGTGATTTCAGATATAGCGAACATAAATACTTTAGAGAGTTCTTTAAGTTTTACAAATTTCTAGGGTTATCAATTTGCAGGTCTGTTTACCATGTAATGAATTTTTAACTTGTATGAGAGTGCATCTTTTGAGACTTTTTGGAATTCCACATATGGATAGTAGGGCTTCTACCAAGGATAGGGAGTTGTAGTAAGGTTTCCAAGGTGGGATGCCTGAGATATGTCCTTTGGAAAAGCACTATGATTCTGTGATAGGTTATTTTTTGTTACTGATCTGTCTTTCCAAGCAAGTTTTCCTAGTAGTAATAGTGTGGCTATGTTCAGTCTTAGATATTAAGATGGATTGGAAGGCCTCTTCAACTTCATTTTGTGGAGGTATCAACTGTATATACTTTTGGAGGAGAGTGAGTTTTGGAATCTTGTGGAGAAGAAGGTTATAATTCTTTTAGATGCTACCTTGTTGGGGAAACATAACAAGAAGAAGTTCAAGGGAAAGCGAGTCATCTTTCATTTAGTTAAGGATCATTTGATCCCTCACATTGCTGTAAAGACAACCAGTAAGGAGATGTTTGGTTTCGTGGTTACTCTATAGTGAGAACATCAATTGGGATATGCCTTTGTGGAATGAGCTAAGAGCCACATGAATGACCAAGATAGATACTGTAGCTCATTATTTGATGAATATTATCAAACTTCTTGATCAGATTGCAACAATTGGAGAAGTCAAGAGTGAAGAGTTAGTACACATAGCCTTAAATGGGTTTTCATCTTCTTCGCAGTGTGTCTAGGATGTCTGCGCCTAAGATAAGCTTCCCACCTTTGAGAAGCTATTGGAATATTTGTTAGTACACATAGCCTTAAATGGGTTTTCATCTTCTTGGCAATGTGTCTAGGATGTCTGTGCCTAAGATAAGCTTCCCACCTTTGAGAAGCTATTGGAAGATTTTGTCTAAGAGGAGATGAAATTGGAGATCATGGTAGGAATAATGGAGGAAGAGTAGAATCCATCCCTCATAAAGAAGATTAAGAAGGGAAGTAATAAATGAGGGCTTGGGAAGGGTTAGACAGGAAGGAAAGAGGATTTAGGGTTCTTGAATCAAGGAAGAAAGACCTAAGCCTTGTTGAGTGTTTCAAGTGTTAGAAGTTTGGCCACTATGCTTCTTAGTGTCTTGAGAAGAGGGAAAGGGAAAACCAGAAACACAAAAGTAGTTTGTAGGGAGTGCATAAGCCTCTGTGGAAGTGGATGAGTTTGTGTCTATGTTTGATAAAACTTTCTTGTTGGTCTCATGTTTCATATAACATTGTATATGGTGTCAAATGGTATGTTAACTTCAAGAGTATGAGGCATGCATACACGTGGAACTTGGAAATGATGCCACATTTATAGTAGTGGGAGTGTAGATATATAGTATTCTAGATGTCTTCATTTGATGTTCTTGAGCCTAGTGGTGTTTTATATGTTCTTGGTGTGACTAAGAATCTATTTCCAGTTTCAATGATGATATATCTAGGATGTATCGTTGAGTTTGATGACAAACAAGTGCTCATTTGGAGGAGATGTCTTGATCTTGGTTTGGTTGTGTCCAAAATGTGTTTATGAGGGTGGTCTATATAGGTTGCAAGGAGATCTTGTGAGAGCTCTAGTGCATGATAATGACAACTTGTGCAAGTTTTGGTACAAGAGATCGGGTCACTTGCACTATGGAACATTGCTGACCTTTGAAGGGCATGGTGTACAAAGTGTTGGATTTCAAGATCAAGAAGTCAGAAGTGTGCAAGGGTTGTGCACTCAACAAGCATACCAAGACTGTTTTTTCAATTAGTAAGGATAGGCCAAGAGAGATTCTTGACCTAATACATTCAAATGTAGATAGACCTATGACTTCATTATTAGGCAACAGCTATTATGTTTTATGTATTGAGGATTCCTCATGGAATATTGAAGGATAACACACTAGAAGAAGCATTTACAAATGTGATTGTAAATATCACGTTTCTATGTCATTGGTTGTCCTATGTATATTTGTATTTATGAGGAGAAAAGAACTAAGGTGGAATCCTTCAATTTGAAGACTACAACAAGACTTCTTAGGCTTACAAAATTCACATTTTGTCTTTAGAGAAAGATAGTTGTAAGTTAGATGTCAAGTTTGATGAGGATGTTCGGTCTTGTAAGTCTCAAAACCCTCCAACAAAGATTGAGGACGTTGAAAAACTTGTGACCCAAATTCTGATCCTCAAATTCATGAGAAAATGAAGTAAGATAAATGAGATTTTGGTGCATGTATAAAGACCATTTTGCCTTCCACTTTAGTAAGAAGGCCTAAATGGTTTACCTAGATAGTACGGGAAGCATGGGGATAAGTAGGAGAGCCTAATATTTCTTTTCAAATTAGTCATCCTACTAAGAAGTTTCCTAATGCTGGTGCTTGGTATCTTCCATTATTAATGTAGAGACTTTTATTTTCGAGGCGGTAGTAGGTGAGAGAGTATGGTAGGATACCATGGCAGAGGACTACAAATTCATCCTAAAGAATGATGTATGTTAGATGGTATTGAGACTAGTAGAGAAGCTAATGATTGATTCCAAGTGGTTGTACAAGTTGAGGCATGCAACTAATGGTAGTATTAAGAAGACTAAGGTGAGGTCGTATGTGTAGGCTACGAGGAGACCTTTGCTTTCTTTGCCAAGTATACTTCCATTAGAACCATTATGCCTTTAACACATTAGTATTTGATTGGCATTTATATTGGATGGATGTTAAGACAATTTTTCTTAATGCTTTTATTGAAGAAGAAGTATATTTTGATTAATTGAGAAGTATTGAGATGCATGGATGAGATACCCATGTGTGTAGTTTGAAGAAAGCCCTTTATGGATTGAAGTAAGCACCACATGCTTGGTACATGAGTATCTATAGAATTAAGGCTTTGGTAAGACTGCGACATACCATAACTTGAATTATTTGTTTTACCACTTATCATAGTGTTGTGAATACATGACCTTGTCCTAACAAGTAGTTTAGAAAAGCTCATAACATGGTGTAAGAAGAAACCGACAAGTTAATTTGACATGAAGGACATTGCCCTTATGCACTATTTCTTGGGTTTGGAGGTTTGGCAGAGTCTAGGAGAAGTGTTCCTTAGATGATCAGGGTAAGTGTGTTAGTTGAGATTTTGAAGAGGTTTTAGATGATGGACTATAGACCAATGTTATCAAAACTAGACTGAAATCAACAAAACTGATTGGTTTGATTGGGTTTGAGGCCATATTCGTCTTGTTGAAAGAATAGAATCGTTGTCCATCGATGCCAAAATTCGTTGGTTTTGTACTGAATTGTACAACCATGGTGAGGAACATGTAAACTCAATTTTTAAAAAATCAATAAGTTAAAAAAGTTACTACACTAAACCTAACCCTAGGTTCCTGCTAATGCTATTTAAAGAGGTCCCCACCCTCCATTTCACTTATACAATTCATTTGAGCAATTTGGAATTTTTGAGTTGAGCCTTGGGTTGATTTGGAGAGTTTTTTGAACTCTTGAAGGGCTGTTTTGAAGAATTTGTTGGGATGATTTGGAGAGTTGATTGAAGCACTAATTTGGAGAGTTTTTGCACTGAGTTTCTTGGGCTGATTTGGACCTGATTGTAGGGTTTATTTTAGAATTTCCTAGGCTAGTTTGGAGTTGATTCAAGGGCTGATTTTCATAATTTATTAGACTGTTATGAAGATGTTTTTCCTGCTTTTAGGAGGTGTTAGTTGCTATATAGTCATGTTGAAGATGTAGATGATGAGAATTCGGATGATTCTCTCCTATGACTAGATTGTAGAGTCTAGAGTATATATTATATTTAGTATTTATTAATTAATATTATTTTTATTTTTGGACTCTAGAGGCCATTCAAAGCCTCTTTGTTGTTGTATTTTGGTTCAGATTGGATTGCACTTAGTGTTATATTGGTTATATGCACCCTTGCTATATACATGAAAAACCTTGCATATTTGTATATAATGGTTTGGATTCACACGGATGCACATGAATATATGTGTGTTTTCAAAATTTGAATATTTTATGTATATTTTGGGCAATTGGTTTTGTGGTTTGGTTTGTTTTTGGTTTTTGTTCAGTTTCAGTTTTCGGGATTGATTGGTTTTGTTGTCTGGTTTTGTCACTGTTTTTTTTTAATTATTTATTACTATTTCAGTTTGTTTTTTGGGGTCGACTAATTTGATGATTGGTTTAGCTCTGATAAATTTTCTATAAAACCCTTTTCTAGTCGTAGGCTTAAATCTAGATTTTTTTAAGCCATAATTGTATAGATAGTTAATAGGTTCCCTCATGTATTTGGTAAATACCATACTGGATATTTGTTTTGCAATAAACACATTGAACTATTGTATGAATAAGCCAATAAAAATTCATTGGGTTGTTGTCTATTCATGTTGAGGATGTAGATGATGAAAAGTTAGATGATTCTCTCATATGATTAGATGGTAGAGTTTAGAGTCTACACTATAATTATTAATTAGTACTATGCTTATTTTGGGACTATTTAGACCTTGTTTGTTGATATATTTTGTTTCATAATGGATTGCACTTAGTGCTATTTTGGTTATATGCACCCTTTCTATATACATGAGAAACTTTGCATATTTGTGTGTAATGGTTTCAATTCACTTGGATGCATATGATAGCCACTTTTTCTAATTGTGAGGTCATCTAGCTTCGCAAGTTGATAGTAAAGTTGAGCCTATGGTGTTTTACTATGATAACCAGAATTGCATCAAGTTATATAAAAATCTAATGTCTCATGATTGCTTCAAGCACATTGATATCTGGTACCCTTTCCATCAAGTACAAAGTTCAAAAGGATGTAATGATGCCATAGTTGTAGGAATCGTCCCTCGCCCCCAAGGATCAGGAGGTGGAACCGTGTCCTGTACAGATCCACCATCGATCCTCTAGTGGTTCCTAAATACCAACGTTGAGGTTTTACATCCAAAAGGGGAATATAACCACCAAACCTTTATTCATCTGCTAATATGTCCTAGAACATTTGCTATAAAACATAGGTGAGGTCGAACTGTAGAAACTTCAAGATTTTGAGCAAGGCTCTGAAAACGTTTTAGTTTTTATGTTTTCATCTAAAAAATGAATCTAGTTGAGAGTGGGTTGCTATAGTAGTCGACGAACTTGCAATAGTTGAGACATAAAAATACATGGATTCAATGAGATCTTATGTTGTACTTCCAAATCATACTAAGATTATTTATTGAAATTTTGTTGGCATTTATTTTTGTATATTGGAAATATGTAGGAGCTTATTAGATGCTACCATCATTAAATCATTATCACATGCATTCTTGTAAGGAGGAGAGCTTCACAATTTTGTCTCTACCCAATGTAATTAAAAATATCATATGTAGAATTTGATTGGGATTGTAAATAGAATATAGAGGGTGTGCACAATGCTAGGAGACTACAATGACAGGATATTTTTTATCAATGCCCTTCCCACACTCTATAATTCAATTTCTTGCAAAACTAAGATCCTGATCTAGTCTCAAATTTGGTTGTCTATCCATATTGATTCAGATACCATTTTTGGACTATTTTTTCTTATTCCATCATACAAAACCCCATAAATCTCATGAATGCATATAAACGTAAGGTAAAATTTGATATGTTGTCAATATTCTTTTTCTGAGGAGAATCTAGAAGTATACATTAAAAAAAAAGACAAAAAAAGTGTGAGATGCAATTCTAAACTTTGTTCAAGCAGGGCATGATACTATGGTCGCCCTTTCATAGATATTCTAGTTTTTATCTAAGAATCCCTTTGTAGAGGAAAAACTAGTGCAAGATTTGGAGGAAGTGGAGTGGTCACATGGGGGATTTAGAATAGTAGACCATCATGATGGATGTGATTTCTTGGAGAAATATTGACATTTTCTAACTTATGACACATTGAGCATGAGCAAGATTTGCTTTGATTTAAAAAGACTAGGTCCTTACTGTCATGATAAATCCACAAGCACAAGATCCGAAATACAAAGAAGTCAAGCCAAAATAGAGTTGTGATCTGGGAAAACTATTGGGATGAAATCCAAGTTGGAGACGGGAAGAGTCACTAGGTGGTTGAGAAATAATAGTGTTATTAAGAATAAATTCCTTATAAACATAGTAAACAAATCTTTCATCACTAATCAACAACCAATTAACAAATCTCATAGCATATCAATACCTCTCCAGAAACAAAGATTTGAGAAGGTGTTTGGAAGAATTAGACAACACCATAATGTATTAATGATAAAACCATGAACCATTTACTTTTCTCAAAATACATTTGTCCATGTACATGGAATATATTACATTTGTCCATAAATTTGTCTCCCATACAAAAAACCGTAATCATTGCATGTTGGGGAAAAATAAAACATTAACAGGTTCTTCTTTAGTGAAAGAACCATGCTATGAAAGACCCAAGAAAAATGATAACAACAACCCATTCGCACAATGGGGGATCTATATTGATGGTGATCAATGATTTCTGGTGCAGTGGATGGTGATCCTATGTCATATTTGACATCTACATATGTGCTTAAACAAGTTGTGGACATTATATCAGTGTACATCTTTTCAGTATCTGCAGAGCGATTAATGGTAAAATATTGAAATTGACAACTCCAATTTATTGCTTCCTTATGAATGGGTTTTAAATTGTCCTTCTGAACCCGATAGATGCCTTTCATCTGATTACGTATCAACTCCGAGTTGGTGAAGACTTCAATATCATTGACATCATGTTATTTTGCCTCTTTTAGCCCTTCAACAAAGGCAATGTAATATGCCTCATTGTTTGCTGTCATTCCAGACACTTCTCTCTTTCCATGAAATAAATGATTTGTTGCCATATTGTAAAGGACAAATTTAACAACTGCTCGACCTATATTTGGAAAGCAGGACACTTCAATTCATAAACGCCACTTTTGCACCATTTTTTACACTTCAAAAACCTAAAAAATAAGATAACAATAAATTCACGTTAAACAAGTAGACAATTATCTATTTCTCAATACTCAACATGTTTTTCAATCATATATAATTCAAAAAAGTAGATAATTTTTTCACAAATTCAATGTAAGACTGATTGACAAATTTTGTTGAAGTATCAGAACCAAATTGAATGCTTTCGATATTGTTAGATATAAGTATCCTTATGACTGTTGTAATGTCATATTTCCTACTAGTAGCTATAAGGTGGAGCTAGAAATTCAATTTCAGAGCTTGCAAGAATAATTTTCAAAACAGTAAGATTTCTTAAGTGCACTGATCTTAAAAATTTCATGCATGCTCAGAAAGATAAATTAGTTTGATATATGATGTCTGATGATGTTATGGGGTATATAGTGCAATTTAATATAGCCTCACGACACCTTTTGATTATTTGAGTAGTTTCTCTGATTTACAATTCTTTCTTTGCAACATTCTAACATTGAAATTAATGTTCAATCTGGTATTGTAACAAAATTAAACAGAAGATAGAATCTCAATAATGGCAAAAATAAATAGCACAAAAGGATGCAGGCTATTTGGTATGCAAGCCTTTCCTTTAAGATGCAACTTCTTGCCTCATTCACTTTGAACATGGCATTCCTAAAAGGAAAGATTCCTAAAACAACATGAACAGATGCAATCCAATAAATGTTGGCTATGTTTTTTGAGGGTGACCATTTGCTAAGCAGGACTAGACTTGAATGAAAGGCCTTTCTACAATGCATGTTTACATCACAACTCTACTAGTAGTCTGTCCTCAAAGATTCTCACTGTTGCCCTAATATATGTGAAATTTATAGCAGGCAATCATTATTGTCACATTCCACTACCTATGGCAAAAGAGATGTGCTAGAACAAAGAAAAGGCAATGAAATTTCATCTTTTATAGCTATTCAATATTGAACTCATCTCATTTCCTTAAGAAATTCAAAGATGGTGCTAGATGTAGGATTTAGATCACATGCATTTCCCCTAATTACGTGGGTAAGTAAGCAGAAAGCTATTTTAAATAATGTTGACATAGCATGTACTCTCTGAAAGAATGGCAATTTCGTCCCTCTAAGTAGAGTGCCAACTTTTTCGAGAAAAATGGGAGAGTCCTAAAAATGTACATAAATTGCTTGCACCATAATGTGTCCTAGCAATAGGTTACCATGAGTACCTTTTCTTGCGTTGTGGTAGTGATTTGAGAACCAGAGAATGGAAAAGTGAGGAGCTGTCTACTCCTACCAAAGTCTAGAAAATGAATTTGTATAGCTTTTTTATTGTTGCTCCAAATAAGCATATATAGAAGAAACCCCTTGCTTGTTCAAGTGAGGAAAGGCCCACAATTGTGCATGCTTTGCTGACATCTACTATTTTTTGTTGTTTATCCCTCTCCTCTAGCTGCCTTTGAGCTTTTCTGGGTTGACGCAATCTCTCATCATAGTTGCCAATTGGTGTTGTTGAAAGTAAACAAATAAAAGGATAGGTTGCTTGCTCTTATGTTACAGTCTAGCGTAGATATTTCTTTAATGACAAAATCTCCCCAAAGTAAGGATAAAAGATGCGGATTTTAAAGACAATAGAAGGCTATTTCCAACTCTATACATATTCTTTTCCATTACCCTTTCTTATTGTTTCTATAAAGTACAAAATCATCAACTCAAGCTTTCATTATCTTCATTTAGGAACAACATAATTTCATTCTTATTAAATTCATATCCATTCCTCTAGTGTGCTGCCATATATACATGAAACATGTGCAAATCTTTAAAAAAATGCCTTATTGTAATATTCCTAATTAGCCATGGCTAATTGGAATATTAGATTTTGTTCAATTTTTGCCTTCTATAGTTATTTGTAAATAAAAAAAAAATTGAGGACGGCGGACTGTCATGCGGAAAGAGTTATTTTTGCGGACAAACCTAACCTCCCTAGGAGTCTAAGACTCTCTAGTGACAAACAAGACAAGCAAGAGCAATCCTTCTCTAAACACACATTATTCTATGAGAAACCAAGTGTTGTTCGATCCTACTTCAAATCCAACGCTTGTTGTAGTAGTCTAGCCTTGCTGATCCAGATGAGCTCCTCCTTCACTTTAAGACCTGCATACACTAACAGTCAAACGATTACATAACACCTGAATATTTCATAAAACAAAGCATATTCATCATAAAGACCAAGGAGTACATGAAATAATTCATTAACAACAAATCATTGAGAAGAATGGACTTATTTGTATTAAGGAAACAAAAAAGGAACCATTACAACCTGAGCCTTGGTGTTGTGCAAGCTCCTCCCAGGGTCCAGCAAGAGATTTCCTCTACTTTGACAAGCTCACCCACTTCCAATATCGCAACAAGAAAGGATGGTAATCTCTCCTCACAAGTTTACAATGGAAGTCCTAATTCCAGCAGCATCTACCCTTTGGAATGTTCAGCTTTCAACCTCCCCTCTTCTGGCCCAAGGCCTGTATTTATAGTGTTCTAGAGGAAGTTATTCAGTTCCAATATCAATGGGATACTCCCTCTTTTGGATGGGGAGCTCCTCTCTTGATGGGATAAGTTCCTCTATCATAGGGATGCATGAACCATCTGGAGGCGCTCAATACACGTCAAACACTCTTCTAGAAGGCTCTAGAAGTGACCACAAGTAACTTTTAAAGATGAAACTCGTGCCTTTTGACCTTTACAGGGGTACGCACCCATCCTTTGGCTTACAGAGCGTACAAGTACGCAGGTATAGTGTGTTTGGAGTGTGTACACGCAGGCAAGGTAGAGAGAACCTGCGTACTCAGAGATAAACATGTTTTTTTTAAGTGACTTTCTCTCTTTTTGAAGTTTGACATGAAGAGAAGAGGTATGAGGCTTGACAAGGAGGATAATATGATATTGATGGAGCCATATTAACTGCAGATAGTCATGGTGACAAATTTCAGTGTAACAGATTGCCCCCTAAAGTACGAAGCCTGTAATAGATAAGGGTGTTATATCATATAGAAAGGGTGAAGTACTTTATCATTTCGAGGATCATCTTGTGGAGAACCCGGTCAGAACCTGCAATTTTCAACAAAAAATACATGTATAAGATCATATCATCG
>APFE031514395.1:0-10360 GCA_000404065.3 Pinus taeda | reverse complement strand
AAGACCCACCATATTCCAAAAATCGATATGAGGAAGTTTGATGGCAAGGATCCGGCAACATGGATATTACAGATGGAGCAATTTTTCGATCTCAATAATATGCAAAACGCACAAAAGGTACGTATTGCAACTTTATATTTCGAACCAAATCAGTTTGTATGGTATCAATGGCTTTGCTCTCGTAAACAAATTATCACTTGGGCAATTTTTACGGAATAATTGACAACACATTATGAGGATACAAAAGACAACACTTTTTTTAGCCAATTGATAAGTCTCAAACAAAAGGGTTCAATAATGGAGCACATTGAGGAGTTCCAAAAATTGAACATAAGGGTAAACTAGCATTTGCACCTAATGTTGCAAAGGAAACGCCGTAAGGCATAGTGTGTGGAAGAATATTGAAATGTGAATGGGATTTTATGGGATTTTTTGAAAGCAAGGGGCAATGTATTTGAGTTTTAATTTGAGGAAGCCATGTCGAAAAGCATATTTGGGGGTTAAAGTGGCTACGAAATGGAATGCAAGTAGTCATAAATGTCCATTGAACTTGTTTAGACACTTTCATATCTGGATTGAAATTGCGTAGTTGAAGGTGAAGGTAAAGGAATGAATTCACGCGAAACGCGAACAATAACTAAGTATCCATATCGATTTGGATAGGGTGATTTAAGAAATCATTAATCAAACAAGAAATTTAATTAATATGAAGACATATTGAAAACATGTATTATATTCATTGAAATAAATTGAATTTGTTAACAAAATATGTTAAAACCCATTGATAATGAATCGGTTGTGAAGACATAAACTATCAAAATGGTACTTGATCTGAAACATCATTTTTCAAGTTTCAAATGGAAAATACAAATAGTGAATATAATATTCTAAAGAACTTTGTGCTTGTCATTCCATATTTGACATTGTATCAAAACTTGTTGGAGGCATCGAAGACTTGAAGAAGCAGTAATGAACCTACGAAATGTATATTTTGTTAGAAGTTGTAATATGTAAATCGGTTGTGGAAATTTATTAGTAATACTTTGCAAGTGAGTTGTGTTAAAATGAATTTGGGATGAATGGAAATGAAGTTACCTTTGTCATGGGGATTTATATATTGTTAGTTGAAGATGCACGGTGGATGATGGCATACTGAACACCATTGGAGATTTATGCATAGTTGGAGACGCATATTTCTTTCTTGCTATTCTGCTTGAATAAAGAACATGAGGTTTTTATCAAAATCTTATAAAAAAACAATGTGTTTTCAAGATTTTGTTTCTATGATTGAAAATGTCATACCTAAGCTAATTAGGGTCAAAATCAAATCAATCAAAAGCCTAGAGTTCCTAGGATTCCATATCTGACAACATAATTAAGTTCATTGAGATAAAATCAAAATTTAACCAAAAGCATGGGGATTTTAAGATTTCATTTCTGTGGTGTTCGGCACCTTCTATCTATTGGAATTTTAAAAACTTTTACCTCCACGATAGGCCAAGTGGTAGACAGAATGGGCGTCTTGCTCAAAATTGGGGGCATAGTGGGAACCCAAAATAAAGAATAGGAGAATCCCCAATGTATCCCCCACGGACCCATTCCCCCGAAACTTAAAATAGAGAATTGGGACGTATTTGGAAAAGGAATGCTTTCTTTCTATGATGCTGATGCAGAAGGGAGTAGATGTGCATGTCGTGTGTCCGTATTGAAATCAAAAGCATCAGGTTCTTAGATTTCGTTTCTATGATTTAAAACACCATAAATAAACTCATTAAGATCATAACAAAAATTTCATCAAAGACATGAGGTTATTAAGGTTTCGTTTCTGTGATTGAAAATGCCATAATTAACCTTGTTACAAACAAAATAAAAAATTAATAGAAAAAGATTTTGTTTCTGTGATTAAAAACACGCCATAATTAAGCTCAATAAGATCAAAATCAAAATTTAATCAAAAGTGGGGTTTTGAGATTATGTTTCTGTGATTGAAAATTATATAACTAAGCTCATTAAGATCAAAACTGTACTTTAATCAAATGCAAGATTTGGTTTCTGTTATCGAAAACACTATAATTAAGTTAATTAGATCAAAATCAAAAGCATGGGGATGTTAAGGTTTCGTTGCTGTGAAGCTCATTAAAATCAAAATCAAAATTTTAATCGAAAGCATCCCCAAAATCAAAATTTAATCGAAAGCATCCCCAACACATACAACTAGATAGATATGGTGGTTTTTGTTAACAACATCTTTTTTTTTTTGTTTCGCTAAGCTGCCCAACTCAGCTGTGGCTTTTTTCTAATACAAATATTACCCATTTCTATTTTACATCTCTGTGTGTAACATTCCTGTCATTGAAACTGCCTTAAGGTCAGAGCTATAATTGAAACACACCTAGAATTGTGATTGAAACAAAACAAAAAGCCTATTCTCCCAGAATCATGTATTGTGTTTAATAAAAAATATTTAAATATGGCTTCTCACCAAAAATTACTCAAAAGAATCAGGATTTTGAGTTTTCTTCTCTGTGATTGAAAGAAAGCATGGAGCTCATTATGATCCAAGTGTCCTAAGGTAATTGAAATAAACCTCAGATTGCAATTATATCAAAATGCCTATTCTCCCAGATTAAAAATCAAAATGCAATAAAGAACATGTGGTTTTTATCAAAATCTAATAAAAAACAATGTTTTTTCAAGATTTTTTTTTTTTCTATTATTGAAAATGTCATACCTAAGCTCATTAGGGTCAAAATCAAATCAATCAAAAAGCTAGAGTTCCTAGGATTCCATATCTGACAACATAATTAAGTTCATTGAGATAAAATCAAAATTTAACCAAGAGCATGGGGATTTTAAGATTTCATTTCTGTGGTGTTCCGCACCTTCTATCTATTGGAATTTTTAAAAACTTTTGCCTCCAGGATAGGCCAAGTGGTAGACAGAATGGGCACCTTGCTCAAAACTGGGGGCAGAGTGGGAATCCAAAATAAAGAAGAGGAGAATCCCCAATGTGTCCCCCACAGACCCATTCCCCTGAAACTTAAAACAGAGAATTGGGATGTATTTGGAAAAGGAATGCTTTCTTTCTATGATGCTGATGCAGAAGGGAGTAGATGTGGATGTCATGTGTCCTCATGGAAATCAAAAGCATCAGATTCTTGGATTTCGTTTCTCTGATTTAAAACACCATAAATAAGCTCATTAAGATCATAACAAAAATTTCATCAAATACATGAGGTTCTTGATGTTCCGTTTTTGTGACTAACAATGCCATAATGAAGCTCACTAAGATAACAATCAAACTCGGGCGTTCCAAAGATTTGGTTTCTGTGATCAAAAACACTATAATTAAACTCATTAAGATTAAGATTAAAATTCAGATTCTTGAAATTTAGTTTCTATGCTTTTCACCAAAAATATGGCTTTTCACAAAAAGCCTATTCTCCCAGAATATGTATTGTGTTTAATAAAAAATATTTAAATATGGCTTTTCACCAAAAATTACTCAAAAGAATCAGGATTTTTAATTTTCTTCTATGTGATTGAAAGAAACCATGGAGAAAGCATGGAGCTCATTATGATCGAAGTGTCCTAAGGTAATTGAAATAAACCTCAGATTGCAATTATATCAAAAGCCCTAATGAACCTCCGGGTTGCTGGCTGAGTATTTAAATTCCAGGTTTGATGACCACGCTTTGTTTCCGAAGCTGAATCATTACCAGTATACCCTGTCCCAGAGCTGGCTCTGGGGCTGAGTCCACACAAGAACAGGGGACCCTCACTGTGCTTGGTCAGGATGAGATTGGAGGGCTGCAAGTGAGGTGAAAGGACGTAGAATGGATTGAAGTAAATCATGGATATTTTGATTAGCTTGTTCTCAAAGCGTTTCCCTTTGGTTTGGTTTCATGAGAGTTCAGCCTTTCAGAGCATGATGAAGGCAAAGCTACCGTGTAAATGAGTTCAGCCACCAGTGTTATTGTGTTTAAAACTTTACTATTGAAGAAGGAAACCACAATTCATTTCCATTTTGAAGGGCTACGATGCTTTTTAAAATTTAAAAAAAAAATGCATTTTTACTTTTGTATCAGGGAGATGTTTAGTCCCAATTTTTTTCTGTACCCACATTTTTCCATCTCATACTGACCTTCGTAATTATTCAATACGGCATCACCATTAATGGAAGTGATCACATTCGTGCCTTGTCTTTTAATTTGTAATCTCCATTGAGAGGACTGTCTCCAATCCATAAACATTAGTACTACTTCTAAAGGTTTGAAACTCTTCTGCATTCTTTGTCTACTGTAGATTAAAATTGTTATCAAACACCTTGCCACAATAGAAGATTGGCTTCCGGCACCATCATTATATTCTTATAATTTTTGAAGCAGAACTGATCAGATTGTGGAAGGTCCTTTGTGCCCCATTCACGAGCCAATCTGTTTCGCTCTTCGGAATACAAACAGAGTTATATTTTAAAATTTGACGACGAGTCCTTTCTTGTAAATTTTGAAGCAGGCCCAATCAGATTGTAGAAGGTCCTTTGTTCCCCATTCAATAAGCCAATGGGTTTTGCTCTTCGGAATGCAACCAGAGTTATATTTTAAAGTTTGACAGAGTCCTTTGTCCCCTTTTATAAGTATCATTACATTTTCTACTAACATACAATTTCCTTCACCATACTAATCACCTTACTTGAGTCTCTTTCCGGGATTCCATAAACATGGCTTCCATGTCTCTGTTTAAACAAATCTTCAGTACCAGCACTAGAAATTGGATAGATTTTTCGAGAGTTAACGCAAATCAACAAATAGCCGAAAATTACCAACTTTAAATGGTAGCGAATAAATCCCCACCCCAATTTCTTGTCCTTAAGTATTCCGAGGCTTTATCAAACTAGGCTTGAAAAAGTCTCTGCAGGTAATATTCTCACTAGTATAACAACCCTTTAAATTGGGGTTTCTTGAGATCTGACTTTTACTACTGAATGGTGCATTTGATATTTCTCTTTCAATACTGAATGTTGCATGAGAATCTAAAGCCGAGCTTATTATCAAACAACATTGTTAGTTGTCACTGCTCCATTTCGATTTTCAAGCCTTAATGCCAGATATTTTTTTTTCAAAAGGAGGATGGTGTTTAACAAAAGAGCCATTTATCATTGCTTTTTTGGTCAGTTGTAGGTAAACACAAGTCTCCATGTCTCATAGTTGAAGATGTGCTCCAGAAATTATTAATGTACCAGCAACAACGCTTTTACTCTATAAAATTGACTGAATTTCAATGCATTAATTGCTGATATATGCCCTCTCAATGCATACATTTTAGAGAGCAAAGCTAGTGTCACAATTAGGCTTTTGTGCATTTGTTAAATCAATGTAAGCAAGGACCGGTTGCCTATCCTTACTGATATTTGCTTCTCTCCATGGAAGCCTTTAAATATAGCCCACAAGCCGATCTCCATTTCCAAGCATCAGATTTTCAGGCTAAAAAGCATCATCAAATATATGTACTCCAGTCCATCCTGACCCAACCAATCCCTGTAATTTATTATGAACTTGAATTCGGATAAAAGAGTTACACGGGACAACGTAACCGGTAGATGTTGATTGCCTGCCATTTTGAAAATCATAATTTGTCTTAATGATTTTCATGCAGTCCTCCACATCAAAATTACGAAAAAAGATGAATACCTTATGGATTCTTGACCTTTTTTGTAACTTGCTACTGTGTAGATATTGCTATAATGCTAGAGTGAAAAAGAAAACAATGAAACCATCAGAAGTTTTAAGTTTTTAAGAGGCCAAACAAAATCCTGCTATTAGAACACAAGATTTTTCTTATTTTTCCCATGCTAAGTCTGCTTATATTAATAATAAATCTTATCAAGGCCATTGGAAAGGTCAACCCATACTCTATGATGTTTGAAAGTGGTAATAAGCTGGTACATTCTCTATTTTTCTTTTTGCTTCTATGGCCGAAAAGTAGCAGCGAGGAAATGGTCACATTTTTTTCTTGACATGTAATACTAATAATCCTTTAAAGAGAAATAAGAAGAGTGGTGTTATATGTTTAAAGGAAACCTTTGCAGCTGGAAAACCTCTCCAAAGTCTACAATCATGTTGGATTCTCACCATTGAAACATGTCCCGTGCCCACATCGCACCATTAAATCTAGTTTATAACACTATCAAATATATTATTGTATTTCAAACAATTAATTGTGATGAAATTAAATCTAGTTTATAACACTATCAAATATATTATTGTATTTCAAACAATTAATTGTGATGAAATACTAAGCATTTTAGTTATTAAAACTTGTGAATCCTGATTTATTCAAAAATGGGTGTCATTGCTGCTATGATGTTGTACCAAAAAGTTATTACATTGACTTATATAAGGATATTTCTCCAATATTGTGTAACATAGCAAAGCCTAATTAGATTGCAGCATATTGATCTTTTCACTTTGACCAACCTGCAACCAAGACAGATCTCATATATACAGTTCCAAATTCAAACAATGATTTACATCAATTAAGTCGGTCTGCTGCTGCTCCCACGTGTCCATGCTCCAGTCCTCTGTATTGGCCTGCATTCCAGGATTTTAAAATGAAAGAATACATAGTCCCAATCCAAAGCCTTTAGCAAGTGTTTTCAGCAATTGGGAACAAAAATTATCTTTTAAATACCAAATAAATACTGTAAACACATTACAGGGCGCTTTTACCAACGCTGAAACAAATCAGATCTGAGCTGGGTCTGGTCTGATGTGTTTCAAAAGACCAACCACAAAAGACCAACCACCTGCTGCATAGAGGGACGGTTGGAGGGTGACTCTGCAGTGCAGAGATACCCAATTCTCAAAGCATCCAGCATTTGGGTTGTGGGAGCAGAATTGGACAGTCTTGTGTTCAGTGCACTAACGCCATGGTGAGTCCACACAAGAACAGGGGACGCTCACTGTGCTTGTTCAGGATGAGATTGGAGGGCTGCAAGTGAGGTGAAAGGATGTCGAATGGATTGAAGTAAATCATGGATATTTTGATTAGCTTGTTCTCAAAGCGTTTCCCTTTGGTTTGGTTTCATGAGAGTTCAGCCTTTCAGAGCATGATGAAGGGAAAGCTACCGTGTAAATGAGTTCAGCCACCAGTGTTATTGTGTTTAAAAATTTACTATTGAAGAAGGAAACCACAATTCATTTCCATTTTGAAGGGCTACGATGCTTTTTAAAATTTTAAAAAAAATTGCATTTTTACTTTTGTATCAGGGAGATGTTTAGTCCCAATTTTTTTCTGTACCCACATTTTTCCATCTCATACTGACCTTCGTAATTATTCAATACGGCATCACCATTAATGGAAGTGATCACATTCATGCCTTGTCTTTTAATTTGTAATCTCCATTGAGAGGACTGTCTCCAATCCATAAACATTAGTCCTACTTCTAAAGGTTTGAAACTCTTCTGCATTCTTTGTCTACTGTAGATTAAAATTGTTATCAAACACCTTGCCACAATAGAAGATTGGCTTCCGGCACCATCATTATATTCTTATAATTTTTGAAGCAGAACTGATCAGATTGTGGAAGGTCCTTTGTGCCCCATTCACGAGCCAATCTGTTTCGCTCTTCGGAATACAAACAGAGTTATATTTTAAAATTTGACGACGAGTCCTTTCTTGTAAATTTTGAAGCAGGCCCAATCAGATTGTAGAAGGTCCTTTGTTCCCCATTCAATAAGCCAATGGGTTTTGCTCTTCGGAATGCAACCAGAGTTATATTTTAAAGTTTGACAGAGTCCTTTGTCCCCTTTTATAAGTATCATTTCATTTTCTACTAACATACAATTTCCTTCACCATACTAATCACCTTACTTGAGTCTCTTTCCGGGATTCCATAAACATGGCTTCCATGTCTCTGTTTAAACAAATCTTCAGTACCAGCACTAGAAATTGGATAGATTTTTCCAGAGTTAACGCAAATCAACAAATAGCCGAGAATTACCAACTTTAAATGGTAGCGAATAAATCCCCACCCCAATTTCTTGTCCTTAAGTATTCCGAGGCTTTATCAAACTGGCTCTATCAAACTTTGGTGGATGAATGAACGCAGGAAGAGGCGGCCGATAGGAGGTTATTAGGGCCCTTTGTTTTGGATTGGGACGCGCCCAACTCGCAGGACGTGGTTTTGCGGAGATTGTATGAGCAGGAGGAAATCGCCATAACATCATTGCTTGATTCCAATTCTTCTGAGGAGACCGACGCAGGTGAAATTCTTCCCAGGGCCGTGTTGATGAAAGCCTGCATTACAAAGCCTGAGACCACTTCACTTCTCCACTTCGATTGCCGGTTGCAAGGTTACGGGAATGACGCTGTAATCAATCTCGTCCTACCATCCGTCGACCCAGTCTCTGCATCCTTCAAAATACCAGGGTCCGGCATTCTGGTACGCCTTGCTCCGCCCGTGTCTCTTCCGTGGGCCATTGATCTGACGGTTGAGATTGGTTTAATCGTCTAACATTTAATCCTGTGGTGCACAAAATGACAGGTAAGCAATGAGGAAAGTTGGTTTCAGAGGGAAACGCCTTAAGGCGTAAAAATATTCCAGAGGATCATAGGATTGATGTGTTCATAGGGACTTTAAAGGATAATATCCAACATGACGTTCCTTTTTGGGAACCTTATTCATTAGAGAAGGCATTCAGGTTAGGAAGAAAAATGGAAAGAAAAATTATGGCAACCAGGAAGCATACCACTCACAACTATAAAGATGGAAGTGTTGTTTCCCCTAGTCTTCCACAACCTATAAGGATGATACCACAACAATTGGAAGAAAAAAGAGCAAAAGGGCTTTGTTACAGTTGTGATAGCAAATACACTAAAGGTCATAAGTGTTCTCAGAAGCAATTATTCTACATAGATTGTGAAGAGGAAGAAGAAAAGGAGCAAGAAAGGTCAAAAGAAGAGGATATACTCCAGGAACAAAGCCTAGATAAAGAAGAAATGAATTCGACCTTTTCTTGTAATGCATTGGCGAGAATTACCACTCCTCAAACCATTAATATAGAAGGACAAATCAAGAAGAAAAAGTTAATAGTGTTGATTGATTCAGCAAGTACCCACAATTTTAGTCATTGTAAGATAGCAAAAGAATTGAATTGATTCTTATATCTGGCACTAGAGTGTCAAGTGATGGTTACAAATGGAGGAACAATAAATTATTCTAGAAAGTGCCATAATATCAAGCTATCGATAGGGGAATATGTATTGACTAGCCCAGTGCTTTCCATTCCAATGGGAGGTGTTGATGTTGTACTAGGAGTCCAATGGATACAATCCTTGGGTACAATAGCTTTTAATTTTCAAGAACTTTTCATGAAATTTTCTGTGGAAGGAAAGGAAGTTTAATTAAGGGGTATTACGAGGAAATGGGGAAAGATAATTATCTCTAACAGTATGACAAAGCTTCTAAAAAAGGAACAAAGGGTGTAAATGCACAATTATGTTCGCTAGATGTTTCCACATTGGAATCATCTATTTCTTGAGATCTCCAAAAATTCTTAGACAATAATTCCATGGTATTTGAGACTCCCAAAGGTGGGAGTCAGCTCTAGTGGTATGACAAAGCTTCTAAAAAAGGAACAAAGGGGTGTAATTGCACAATTATGTTCACTAGATGTTTCTACATTGGAATCATCTATTTCTCTAGATCTCCAAAAAGTATTGGAAATCTCCAAAAAGTCTTGGAAAATCATTCCAAGGTATTTGAGACTCCAAAAGGTTTCCCACCTATTCGTGATCATGACCATGCTATTCATCTGATTCCAGGAAGTGTTCCTCCAAACATTAGGCTGTACAAATATCACTATGCCCAAAAGAGTGAAATTGAATGTATGGTTGCAGAAATGCTAGATGCTGGTATAATTCAACTGAGTCAAAGTTCTTTCTCTGCTCCATTAGTATTAGTGCACAAGAAGGATGGATCATTGCGCATGTGTCCGGATTATAGGGAGCTCAACAAGCTCACTATTAAAGATAAGTTTCCCATTCCTGTCATTGATGAATTACTGGATGAATTGCATGGATCAATTTACTTCACCAAGTTGGATCTTCGTTCAGGATATCATCAAATCAGGATGAAGACTGAAGACATTCCAAAAACAGCATTTAGAACTCATGAGGGTCATTATGAATTTTTGGTCATGCCTTTTGGCCTTACCAATGCACCTTCAACATTTCAAGGTTTGATGAATTCAATTTTCAACCATTCCTTAGAAAATTTGTGTTAGTATTTTTTGATGATATACTAATCTACAACAAGTCTTGGAAGGATCATGTTGAACATGTTGAAAGGGTGCTACAA
>APFE031514384.1:0-22534 GCA_000404065.3 Pinus taeda | reverse complement strand
AAATACATTGATCCGTACATGATTGAATTAAATAATGAAATACACTGATCCATACCCATCATTCATACTAATACATACATCATTCATTCATACACCACGAGATTCAATAATGAACTAGATTGATCCATATTCATCATTAATTATTCAACATTCTAGAATCTAAATTGATTTAAAAATTAAATTCATCATTCATCATTCTAGATTCTAAATTGATTTAAAATTTAAATTCGTGATTCTAGAATCTAATTAGTACTAACCAAAATAGACTATAGTAGATACTTAATCCTGAAGATTGGAATAGTAAATTGATATAACTCAAACTCAAAAAAAGTAAAGAATGAAAGTCAAAGAATCAGTCTAAGGTCATCCATATCTAAAGTCAAGACTTGAAAGTTAAAACTGATGATTAAAAATGGCCAATGAGCATTTTAGGAGTGCCATGGAGGAGAAGGTGCAACAGTTAACTGGTAAGTCAAATAGTGCTGCGCAGCAAGCTGAGTAGACATAAGCTTGGTAACTCGAATGAGTGAGTTAGAGATTGCAAATTAGTTTAGGTTTTGATATTTGTTATGTGTTGTTCTTTTTAATTTTAATTTTTTTTATGGTTGTTTTATAATTTTTTTTAATTTCTATATTACAACAGTCACTAGAAAAAAATTAAGCAGAACATGGCCCCCCTCAAAAGGGGTGCTTTTGGGCTTGGTGCTCTTGATTAAATGGTAGTTCCAAACCCTTATATATAATAGAGCCCAATGGAAACATCGCAATTCGCTCATTCCTGAAATCCTAAAAATTGTTGTCTGATGCATTTTGAGTGGAATCTGAAATTTACTTTCTCCATATGAAATAAAATGAGGTCAGAACCACTCTCAAACATCCTAAGTCAATTAATAGGGCCCTAGGGTTGAATGTTGAGCTTTACCACTCATAAATTATTGTTTCAAGCAAAATTAAGGGGGATCACCTAGCCCCCTTTTAGGGGAGCTGCCCAGAAGCACCCCTTTTGGGGAAACACATCCCCATAGTAGGGAAACGTTTCCCCCTGCGTCTCCTTGTGTCTCCCTAAAAGGGGGCGTGGGGAAATGTGTCCCTGAGCATCTTCCCATCCTAGGTGTGTGGGAAGCGTGGATACGTGCACCCCACCATAGGGGACACATCCTCATGGAACACTGGTTAAAATATACTATTGTTTTCTTACAAAAGCAAAAAATGGATCAAAATTTTAACTATTTCGTAATTTTTTGTTTAGCACAATTGCAAGTCGTGTGGTAGTACTAAAATAGGATAGATAAACAACAGTGTTTTTTATAATCACTATATAGTCGAATTCTTATCAATCTTATGTGGAAATGATGTAGCTTGAAGTATCTAAATGCAGTACCAAAGTAGAATTGATACCAATAACCAAACAAGGCAGTGACAACACAAACAAAATTTGTTGTAGCATCAAACTATAGAACTGTATTATCTAAATTTTTTCCTGGTAGCACTCTCATTTCCGTAAAATGTTTTTAAGTCCAATGAACAAAGACTTGCCTGACTCGATAACGAAATTATGTTACTTTGACATCAAGGATTTAGAAAAGGATTTAGAAAAGAATTTAAAAAGAACCAATCATAGTAGAAGGATCATTACAGGATCTAAATACTAAAAAATAATCACCATAAAAGAACACTAAACATTAAAAGTTAAAACTAAAGATTGGAGTATCTAAAGAACAGAACCTAATTATTGACAAAAACTAGACATTAAATGAAGGATCGTGGGATCTATGACCCAGTGCCGATAAGAATACAAAATCAACTTCTGCATTCCCCTCATGACCCATCTGGATATGGACTTAAGGAGACCAGAACCAATCTTAATAGATTAATTACAGGATGTAACTGCACAAGCCTAGTACTCCATGAGTCTATCCCCCATCTGCTTATACTAGATATAAACAACACGTTTGTAGAAAGTTAGAAAAATACATTGTACAATTAGGTTGAACTCAATACAGATTCAATTGGACCTACAACACATTCCAGCCACAAAGCTGGAAAGAGCACAATAAAAATAAAAGCAAACATTGAATCTTATCACTGTTGTGGATTTTGTCCTTAGAATGACATGAGACATTCCAAATATGATGCCCAATCTGATATGTTGGCTCTTCTAGCATGGATGCAAAGAGAAAGCAATTACAGTACTTGATCTTTTTTTTATAATATAAGACTATATTTTGCTAAGAAAACAAAGGTATACAAAAAAGCCCACATGCATTACATATTGAATATCATTCCTTCGGGAAAGCCCTAAAAGCCAAGTGTATGTGGAGACTAATATCAAAAGAGGACCTCTGGAATCAGATTCACATTCAGAGATATATTGAGCCCAATTCAGCAAAAGACTGGATTGGAAACCCAAACAAGTCAATCAACAATGCATCCATATTATTGAAAGTACTGACTATAACATTCCCTTTAATAGGCAGATTGCTGGCATGGAAGGTTTGCAATGAGGCTAAGGCGAAGATCAGTATAGACCCATGGATAAGCAGTGGAGCTGAGTACAAGCTGCCAGAAGCAGTAATAAACTCCCTTCAATCTAGACCAGGAAGCTGGACCAGGAAACTCCTCCATTTGCCAACAAGATTGGAATAGCACTGAACAGAGAGACGACTCAAAGGCCAAGAAAATATTCAATCAAAAGGATTTATAAACAAATCAAAAGTGTGCCATGCCTATATAAAAGACTCTGATGATGAACATGTCTGGTCTAAAATCCAGCCTTGGGGATTTACACTCCAAAGTTAGGATAAGAATCGTGTACCCTGGACAGACCAGAATGCACACTCTCATGGTGGAAGCACATCTGGATAAGAACCTTTCAAAAGTTCATTATTTACATGCAGTTGGCAATCTTAAATAGAGCACCCACATAGGAAGTTCTTAAGAGAAGAAATGGATCAAGTCCAAGCAAATGTATCATGTGTAAAAGAGTTGAAAAGAACATAGACCACTTACTGATATTTTGTCCTTAATAAAGGAAATCTGGATGGTTTGACAAGGATAAAGGACTGTGGACAAGGAGGTTATGCTGAAGAGTGCTCTAAAAAGTGGTAGCAAAACTCAGTCCTCAAAGGCCTTCCTCTAATAGTATCATAGGGAATCTAGAAAGATAGAAATGTTGAAATCTTTGAAGACAGGTATATAACTCTTTCAATGTGCCTTCCAAGGTCAGTCAATCTTCTCAAACTTCAAAGCTTTTTCATCAACCCCAACACAGAAAAAGTTGATTCGTGCTCCTATGGACAAATCTGGAACATGGGGATTACTTTGATGGAGCTAGTCAAGGTACCCCCCAAAAAAGGGAAGCCATACGTGTTCTCTATCTCAATAACTCTCACTGTATCAAATTTAAAACAGATTTAGGTGAGGATCAAATAACTACACCGAGCTTATTTCCCTAACAATACTCTAAAAGCTAGCAGCCCACAGTGGCATTTAAAAAAATACCAGTGTTTGTTGGCTCATTGTTGTTAGATAGTGTACCCCAGATCATCTTCTACTAGGTTGGAGCACACATGGCAGATCTGGGCACCTTATATTACAGTAGCATTACACAAATCCATGCAGCATTAAATTCCAAACAGCATAATGATCTGTTGGTGAGAATGCAGCAATAAATAGACAATAGGAGCACATCACAAATTTTACTATTCCAGCAATAAGGGCACACACATGCATGTATGGACCAGCCATAAAAAGAATAAGATAATTTTATCATTATACTTTAGGTTAAAGATAAAGTGCTAAAGTTAGATGAGTCAGTTCTGTTTTATTTTTCAGTCTTTCTGAATTCATTTTTTACAGGGGAGATAGTGACATGGTCTGCATGTGCATTTCATAGGGAAGAAGTTAGCACTTTATAGCTTATATCAGTTTAGGGATAGACTATCAATCAAATCACATCACATGCAGTGGGGATATCTGAGATCAATATTATTTTCAATATTTCAAATAGACTGTTGTACAGAGGGTACAGAGTTTGAATTTGCTGAACTGAAATAGTCAATTCATGCGGGGATATCTGAGATCAATATTATTTTGAATATTTCAAATCAACTGATGTACAGAGCGGTACAAAGTTCGAATTCACTTAATTGAATTGAAATAGTTACTTCAGATCGCGCTGGGAGAGGAGTTGGGTGCATTAATATAATTGTTGAATTATTCATCCTCCTCTCGAACACCCGAACACCCTAGGAAACTATGAGTTACTATGAATTATTCTCTCTGCATGAAATCCCTTTATTTTCTCCCTTAAATATCTCTTTATTTTGTCAAATTGACAGGACTAAGTCGAATACTAGAGTTTTAAAGAAAAATCGAAGAGGAATAGAGAAGAATTGTGGTACTTAATTAGTGAAAAATGTGCAAGTCTCAGCAACATTCCGACTGCATATGGTCAGAGATATGGATCTTGATCATTGCGTAGTTACTTGCATGTAAAGAAACACATCAAACCCTAAACGCTTGAATAAATTAAATCATTTACCATTGCCATCCTTGTCAAAGAGGCTGAAGGCCTACTTGAACTCAGAAATCTGCTCTTCGGTTAATTTCACCGCCATAGTATTCGATCGAACTCTTCTGAGACAACTAAAGTTATTTCTATTCCTATAGCTGAGATCCACCCGGTTTCGAATCCTGTAGAGAGAAAAGAGAACTCCTGTCGATTCCTCTGAAGAAGGAAAACTATTTGAACTTACGATGCCAAAACATAGACAAATATATATAGGGGTAAGGATTGGACCCATGTTTACAAGTTGAAGTAGGCCCTTTATGAGTTGAAACAGGCACCATTTGCATGGCACTCCAAGATCGATGAGTAACTTTCAGATTTGGGTTTCACTGAGACAGATGCAGATTCTAATTTTTACAATTTGGTAGATCATTCTAATCTGCTTGTTTTAGTCCCATATGTAGACAATCTTACACTCACAGGAAGTTAAAAGGGGTCCACAAACTGGTGCAGGGCAAAATTGGCAAGAGAATTGGTCATGACTTGAAGCACTACTTGATGGCTCTAGGGGTGTAGCAAAGTGCAGGTGAAGTGTTCCTTGGACAGAAAAAGTATGTAATTGAAATTCTTAGAAGATTTCAAATGATGGACTGCAAACCCATGGCTACTACAGTGTATGCAATTGAAATTCTGATGAGATTTCAAATGATGTACTGCAAACCCATGGCTACTCCCCTGTGGTAGTAGATTTGATGAACATATGTATACAGGGAATTGATAGGTTTCCTCATGTACTTAGTTAACACAAGGCCTAACATTTGTTTGCAGTCAACACTTTCAGTACATGGTGCAGCCTAGGCAATTTCATCAGGTTGCCACAAAACACAAGTTCTAATACTTGGAAGGGGGCAGTGCATTTTGCACTGAGATATGTTAGTGATGCAGATTTTTATTCAATGATAATGGAATAGCATTAACAGGGGTTCTCGACAGTGATCTACATGTTCTGTGCATGTTTTCTAACTGTGTCTGTTTATAGGCTCAAACAACATTCAGATTACAGTTTCGATTAGCCTTTAAATTCAGACTGTGCTACTTTCCTGTAGGAGAAGAATCTGTTAAACAAGTGTTACTAAATTCATCAGTTGTTGGTAATTAATTGGATGAATGGCAGTAGTAGAAGATGAAATCAAACGTTCTGTCCGTTTTTATTTCAGAGCGCTTTGAACATGTCTACAAAGAATTAAATGGTGAAGCAGACACCTTGAGGAAGGAAGGACTACAGTTGGCTGAGGGTTCAAGGTTATGAAGTGAAATCAAGGATTGTCATATCTTACATGAACATATTTCTGCATCCTCGAATGGGGATTCTTATGACAGTCAGTATTCTGAAAATGATCCAAGTGCCTCAAAAGAAGAATTCTGAATTTTAGAGAAGTTACAGGACCCTTCAATCAATATCAATGCCTTCTTCAGGCTTAGCAAAGAATGTATATTTTCGTTCTGATATTTCTCGAAGCTTAAAGCATTTACAGAATGTATCTCTTTATACTCAGATGAAATAAAAGATTATAAAAATTGAGGGAAAATATATCAATATCAATCGATATGTAAGCCAATAAATGCGCCAAAAAAAAACACAGATTGAAAAAATATGCCTGCTGTGAGTCTGTGAAAGCAAATATAAGCAACACCTCTTCTGGAAAATGTGAAGCGGAAATACAAAACAAAAAAGACATCGTGATAAGAGAATATGGGTTGAGAGGGACAAAATAAATCAAGGCTTAGACTCACCTCTATCCGATTGCATATGAGGATCTGAACCAGCCGCATCGGTTATCCAAAAATGCACCTTTGTCCGTGCACCGATCAAGTCAATCCGCCGCCTGGAAAGAAAAATAGCACAATTAATAGCACAATGCAAATATTTGCAAATGCGTGTACCTGAAAAGGGGGCGTGGCCTAAGAGGCCCTCCTGAAACCCCTCCGAGAAGGATATATCTGCGGACCTGAAACCCTACATCCGATATAACAACCCATTTTAAGATATAAATGTTTTAAAAAGTTAAAGAGCATTATCGCCGACCCTGAAACCCTACATAGTATATTGAACTAGCATTTGCACAAACCGGTGCAACGTCATAGAAGTAGTGGGATATGGAAGTAAGTAAAAGTAATATTTTAGTAAAATGTTAACTAGCATTTGCACCTTATGTTGCAAAGGAAACGCTGTAAGGCATAGAGTGGGGAAGAATAGTGACATGTGAATGGGCATTGTTGAAAGCAAGGGCGGATGATAATGTGTATTCTGAAAATGGATATTTTGTTATGGTCAACCTATTGCATTCATTAATTAGATGACAACGAAAAAGTTTGGCGCCCACGCTAAACCAACACAAATCTTTTCTACAAGACTGAAATTGCCTAAATGATTCCTCAATCAATGGAAATAACCATTTCCCTCCTCTGATACCTAAAATACATTGTAGGAGACCGATTTTTCAAGTAACTTAATATAACTAGCAATTGCCCCAAAAAGTGCAAAGACAGGCCGATTACAGACAAGTTTTTTTTATGTATAAAGTGTTGAGAATGGAGGATCTCGGATTAGACTTTAGTTGGACTCCATTGGTTTGGGAGATGTATCATGTGATACCATTTGTGCATATTATGGACATAAAGTTTGTTATGATGATGGAGATTATTTTCAACCAGTTGTGGGTTGGCAACAACTTTTGTGAATGCCTTGGGTAAGATTCCATCTTCTGGATAATGGAAATTCCAGTGTCCATTTAGTCTATACTAGAGTACAATGATTGTTGGCAAAGCTAAAGAAACTGTCATCAATGTATAGAGCCAACGTAACTCGTAGTCATCAGTTTTTATCCATACAGCGCTATGATTATAGGTACCAGGCATTTGAGCAGGCAGCCGGTGTATTTGCTAAATAGGGATCATGTTATCCTTGTGGAGTTCTTGGTTGTGCTTAGAAAATCACCACATAATTTTCCATTCGGTTTGGTAATTTTTGAGTGGAAAATTGGAGCCATGGACTTGTAGGCCTGTTTTAGGGGAGATCCTATTTTGGTGATTTGCTGCTCTAGAACTTTAGAGCTTGTCTGGGGTATTAAACGACTATTTTATATGGGTGAGAACTTTGTGAATTAAGATCCCAATCTTTAACACCATTCATTTCATTGAGAGCTTTCTATCAATCAAAAGATAAACCCAAATTGAATTTGTATGTGGAAATTATGAGTCCCACAGGTTGACCCATGCTTTGACCATTGCAGTACCAAGTGGATAACATGTCAACTATTCTCCCATTACTCAGACTTGTGGAGATAGTCACATGTAGACTTGCAAGAGTAGTCTCCCTCATATCTTTGGCTTTCTTCTATTCGTTTGCCTTTGAATCACCTATGTGTCTAATGAATTTTTTTGCTCCCAGTATTTTTGCCAGCCCTCCGATTTTCTCACATACAGTGAGAGGCATTCTTGAGCTTCGTTTGTTGTAACTTTCACTTCTATGAAGTCCAATGTTCATGTGTAATGTCCATCTTCACAAACTTGAGTCTGCATGAGCTTCTAGTCCTTGGTGGAAAGAGACAGTTTCCAGACCACTTCCAAAACCGTACAAAGCCAAAATGTATGACACCCACTTTAGAGCTTTGCAGTTGGCGAAATGAAATAGCAAGGTATACAAATGGTGATGGGTTCCAGCTTGTTTTGGACTTAGTACCACGTGCTTCAGGCTGTGTCATCTTGACAATGTATAATTCAATTACACCCTGCAGCAATAGGTATGAGGTTGTACATAGAGATGAAGCCGATTTAACATCTACGGTTGTTGATATGATTTTCCACTTGTCTACTGTAATGTAATGCATTACATGTTGAGAGTGAATTTAAAGTTCATGGAAGATAGCAATGTCCTTCTTTTATTCTTATTGTCCCAGGTTGGAGAGTACATGCCGCAATTGTCATCTCATCCACCAAGGAGTTGTCACAGATCTGAGGTTCTTGTGGCTATGCGTGATCGATCATATGATGAATTATTTCCACAGAATCCATCACCCCTTGCATTAAAGCAAAAGCTTTGTCCTGGTTTTTGGTGTTTTTGTTTAATCCCCATGAATAAGTTGCTTCTTGATTTCTTCAAAGGCAAGATTGACCCTCCCCCACCTTGCGCTCCCCTTGTGCCTGCCACCCCTGTTTTACCTTTCGTAGCTCTTTAAAAAAATTGATGTTGCTTCTATCGACCTGGTTGTGGTTAACAACGGTGATGTTGCTGCACTTTTATGCTAGAACTGTTGATTTTTCAAGTACAATGTGGTTAACAAGGGTGATGTTGCTGCACTTTTATGCTAGAACTGTTGATTTTTCAAGTACAATGTAGACCAGTACTTATTTTTGAAAATTGATAATTACTTCGGATGATTATGTCTTCTCTTAGCATTTACAACTTCTTCATCAAGCAATTATATTTCAGAAATTTAACCATTAACAATAGAAGAAAATAAGATATCTCAATGCACAAGAACAAGACAAAGGTTTATCTTGGGAAAACCCAGTAGGGGTAAAAACCCAGCAATCCTTTCCTTAGAGAATCAAATTCAACAAGAGATATCAAAGTCAAAGCTCTGGATAAACTGACCAGCAAGAGCATCCACCAAGTGTCCAAGTCAGCCCTGATTGCAATCATAGAGATAGAAGGTGTTGCCCTTATTGCACAGAGATAACCAACAGAAGTTCGGCCCCTTTAGAAAAGGTATGTACCACAGACCTTCAGCCCTCTTCCACATATATGAATCACAGAGTTTTGGCCCTCTACCTCAGGATACAAATCACAGGCTCTCGGCCTTCTTTCACAGAATTATATCACAGGACTTTCTGCCTTCTAGCACAGGGATACACTCAGAACTTCGGCCTCCTGGTTCCTCAGAAATATGGCCTCTTAGCACAGAGACAAACCACAGAGATACAGCCTCTTTCAGAGAGCTGATTTGGCCTCCTTGATCCACAGAGATTTGGCTTCTTTGCACAGAGAAACACTACAGAAAAAACTCAGCCCTTTCAAGAGATATGTAACAAAGAAATTTAACCCTTCGACTTGCCTTCACTATCCTTGATCTGCTCCTTGACTTGCTTCATATGGCTAGAGATATTCTTGCTTGATGCTCAAAGCGAGTTGTGCTTGTAGAGGAAGGATGACTTCAATATATAGTGAATCCATGGGTTGAATGGGTGCCAAGTTCCAGCTGGTGACAGTTATACATCTGAACTGCCCACTTTTACTCCTGGGGTGGATGACACTGAGGCATCCAATGACGTGGATACTCTTGTAGAAGACAAACCATCAGCCTTTTCAAATGGAGCAAAGCCTGTTGTAGTGGATGACCAGGAAGATGCAGTAATGAATGATGCTGTTCACAGCAATGAAGATGAAGATGTTGACCATGAAGAGTATGATTTGGAACATGCAGAGAATGAGGACAATGAAGAGTGGGAAAGGAATGAAGATGAGGAAGAAGATGAAGACTTTCTAGAAGATGATGATGCTGACGACTTTGCTAGGATGCTTGGTGGCATCTTTTGTTGATTAGTGACTTGTATTAGAAGATCTGTTGAAATCTGTTTGCAAATCTGTTCATGTATTGGGTATGTACCACAGACTTTCAGCCCTCTTCCACATATATGAATCACAGAGTTTTGGCCCTCTACCTCAGGATACAAATCACAGGCTCTCGACCTTCTTTCACAGAATTATATCACAAGACTTTCTGCCTTCTAGCACAGGGATACACTCAGAACTTCGGCCTCCTGTTTCCTCAGAAATATGGCCTCTTAGCATAGAGACAAACCACAGAGATACAACCTCTTTCACAGAGCTGATTTGGCCTCCTTGATCCACAGAGATTTGGCTTCTTTGCACAGAGAAACACTACAGAAAAAACTCAGCCCTTTCAAGAGATATGTAACAAAGAAATTTAACCCTTCGACTTGCCTTCACTATCCTTGATCTGCTCCTTGACTTGCTTCATATGGCTAGAGATATTCTTGCTTGATGCTCAAAGCGAGTTGTGCTTGGAGAGGAAGGATGACTTCAATATATAGTGAATCCATGGGTTGAATGGGTGCCAAGTTCTAGTTGGTGACAGTTATACATCTGAACTGCCCACTTTTACTCCTGGGGTGGATGACACTGAGGCATCCAATGACGTGGATACTCTTGTAGAAGACAAACCATCAGCCTTTTCAAATGGAGCAAAGCCTGTTGTAGTGGATGACCAGGAAGATGCAGTAATGAATGATGTTGTTCACAGCAATGAAGATGAAGATGTTGACCATGAAGAGTATGATTTGGAACATGCAGAGAATGAGGACAATGAAGAGTGGGAAAGGAATGAATATGAGCAAGAAGATGAAGACTTTCTAGAAGATGATGATGATGACGACTTTGCTAGGAAGCTTGGTGGCATCTTCTGTTGATTAGTGACTTGTATTAGAAGATCTGTTGAAATCTGTTGCAAATCTGTGCATGTATTGGGTATGTACCACAGACCTTCAGCCCTCTTCCACATATATGAATCACAGAGTTTTGGCCCTCTACCTCAGGATACAAATCACAGGCTCTCGGCCTTCTTTCATAGAATTATATCACAGGACTTTCTGCCTTCTAGCACAGGGATACACTCAGAACTTCGGCCTCCTGGTTCCTCAGAAATATGGCCTCTTAGCACAAAGACAAACCACAGAGATACAGCCTCTTTCACAGAGCTGATTTGGCCTCCTTGATCCACAGAGATTTGGCTTCTTTGCACAGAGAAACACTACAGAAAAAACTCATCCCTTTCAAGAGATATGTAACAAAGAAATTTAACCCTTCGACTTGCCTTCACTATCCTTGATCTGCTCTTTGACTTGCTTCATATGGCTAGAGATATTCTTGCTTGATGCTCAAAGCGAGTTGTGCTTGGAGAGGAAGGATGACTTCAATATATAGTGAATCCATGGGTTGAATGGGTGCCAAGTTCCAGCTGGTGACAGTTATACATCTGAACTGCCCACTTTTACTCCTGGGGTGGATGACACTGAGGCATCCAATGACGTGGATACTCTTGTAGAAGACAAACCATCAGCCTTTACAAATGGAGCAAAGCCTGTTGTAGTGGATGACCAGGAAGATGCAGTAATGAATGATGCTGTTCACAGCAATGAAGATGAAGATGTTGACCATGAAGAGTATGATTTGGAACATGCAGAGAATGAGGACAATGAAGAGTGGGAAAGGAATGAAGATGAGGAAGAAGATGAAGACTTTCTAGAAGATGATGATGATGACGACTTTGCTAGGATGCTTGGTGGCATCTTCTGTTGATTAGTGACTTGTATTAGAAGATCTGTTGAAATCTGTTTGCAAATCTGTGCATGTATTGGGTATGTACCACAGACCTTCAGCCCTCTTCCACATATATGAATCACAGAGTTTTGGCCCTCTACCTCAAGATACAAATCACAGGCTCTCGGCCTTCTTTCACAGAATTATATCACAGGACTTTCTGCCTTCTAGCACAGGGATACACTCAGAACTTCGGCCTCCTGGTTTCTGCATGAGCATGTGACCAAACCACAAATAATATTGCAGGACACATTTTATGCAAAGGCCTAAAACTGACATCCAAATTAGACGTTTGAGACATCAAAATTGCAGAGAACTCCAAAATTATCATTGACATTATGAATGGGGTGGCCTTCCCCACTAGCATTAACTTGTCAAGAATTATTACTGAAGATAAATCATTGACCTGAAACTTAAAACAATAAGTTTTATGCAAGTCTATATAACATTTAACTCATAAACCAATGCACTTACTTATAAGGGGGCTGATCTCAGCACAAGAGATTCAAATGAACAAATCATCTTGCAGTAATAGTCTCAGCATTAAGTAATATCTGGCACAATCTAAGCAAGGTTTTCTTGGGAGTTAGGATAATCCACCAACAACCAAGCAGAAGTGATGACATTTTAATATATTATCAAGGTCTACAAAATATCCTTTACCAGGTTCCTGTCCATTGTTTGGCTTTCCAGCAGTTCAATTCTGCATTTCAAGGTTGGTTTTTTCAGCGTTTTTATGGAGAATACTTGCCAAAGCATCATATTGATTAACTCTGATACCCATCCAATGAAGAAGACTACTTGCAGCTGTTCCCAATCAGGGACCTGGGACAATCATATCAGTCCCAGGGATTCTAACTTGCTTCGGGAAAATTGTCTAGGTACACGTTCTGGTCTTATGTCATTCACTGCTGCCATTTGTATATTCAGAATTGGCAGGTCTATCTATGAAGTATTTTGCATAAGATCAAATAAACTCATCCATGGCTCTGTTTGATCTTAAATATAACATGAACTTAATTTCTAGATGTGGGGCTATACCTTTATGTGCTGAAAGTATTAGGCCTAAGTGTACAGTTGTCATTTCTTCTGTAGGTATGGATAGTCAACAGGCCAAAAAGAAAGACCGAGTAGATGGGTTTGATGATGGGCGTGAATCAAACATCATGGATATTTGTCACGGTTGTTGAGATGATATTTATGACACTGCAAATTCGGATGCCCTGATAGAGAAACTACTGGAATTGCCACCTGATCTCCAGAATTTAAAAGAGAGGGACGAAGGGCCAAGGACTGGATCTGAGAAAAACAGAGGTGACTATGGGATTCTGGAGCAGAATATGAAACAGTTTCATATGGGAATTCCCAATCTGAAAGAAGATTATGAGATCCCTCAAAACTTGACAATTGGCGAATTGGGTCAGAGAATGAATTCACGGGAGCATACTGCCAGTTTCGTGACCATGGGAGACACTGATTTAGAATCACAGATTGATTCAAAAGTTATGCAAAAGGAATCTTCAGAAAGTACTGATGCTTTCCAGAAAATGGTAATTAAGATTGAAGCAGAATTACCAGATGAGATCAGAAAAGGGCAGGAGTTTCAGAGGGCAATTGAAGATTTGCAGAAAATGTTCGTCAGTTTAGGGCAGTTTGATTCAATGCAAGAGCAAATTACTATTTTGCAACAGGAACTGCAAGCCAAAACCGAGCTTGCTGAGATCCAACAGAAACAAATTGTGGATCTCCTACAAGCACATGCAAAATTCAAAAATTGTGGATCTCCTACAAGCACATGCAAAATTCAAATGGTATACGGTATACCTGTTGAGTCTTTGTATACATGTTGAGTCTTTGAGCTGCACCCTATGTATGCAGCAGCACCGACCTGTTTCCTCAACTCCTCACCCTGATATGCAGCAGCACCGACCTGTTTCATTCAAAATGTACAAAACAGATCTGTAGCGTGCATAAATTTAAACAGATTCACAAGGCTACGCGGCCCTCATGCAGGGAAGAAAGACAAAGACACGTTTCACTCATTGCCAGAGTTTCATCACCAAGATGCCTAGCGTTTCATAGCCATAGCCAGATCCTCCCTAGCGTTTCATAGTCATCGCCAGATCCTCCCTCTGTCTTCCCGCGGTGGAAAAAGGCATTTTTCTATATTAAATCAACGGCTGAAAACACTCTAATCGTCTAACAAGGAAATCAATGGCTCAAAATCGTACACGTCACATATTTGGGATGTCTTTCCCAGAGGGAACGCCTTACGGCGTAAATATGTGTTGTATGAATTAATAATTTTATTATATAATTAATAAAAGAATTAATAGAGAAGGGTTATTATTTTAAAATTTAGGATATAATTATAAAAAAAAAATTGAGAGGAAATATTAGTTTAAAAAAAAAAAAAAAAAAATTAATTAATTAAAAAGAGCGATAAATTTTAGGTTTAATTCTAAAGCCTCAATGCCAAAGGATTATATTAGAACATCCTAAAAAGTTTTTTAAGAAAAATGGCGATTAAAACCTTTTCCAAATAAATTTTAAAGGTTTAAAGCATAAATATAATAAAAGCCGGCATATATATGTAAATAGTAATAAAGAGGTCGACCCCATAAAACTGCCACGTTGCATATTGGGATCTCGCGAGTGGCGTTTTTGTTTTATTGTCCATGACCAAACTTCCGAAGCCTCTAACTTGCGACTTTATTTACACCATATCCATTCAATTTAATTATTTACACCATAACCATTGCAACTTTTAATGTCCATGACCAGACACACGTCTTTAAAACTTGTGATATGAAAGGCGTGACATGGCAACTGTGATATTATATTAAGGTGTGCTATGATGGAGCAGTCGAGTCTGCAACACGTATTGCAATCGGAGGTTTCAAAGTGACAAGGCTTCAAAAGTTGAGATATAGTGGATGCGATATTAATGGCCAAATGTGGAGAATTAATGGTTTTCGATAGAATAAACGCATTCATTATTACTAACGGTTTCTTGAGATTTCGCTCATAAAAGTCTTGGATTATTATGTAATCGGTTATTTGCTAAGTTATTCGCTCTGAATGTTAGTTACTCTCACCCTTGTGTTTCTCTTGACAAGTCAGTCCCAACAAGCATAATTCAACAAAAATGTCTTGGTCGACCAAACCCATGAAGAAACCTGTTGTTCAACAACAATCAGTTGCTCTTCCCCCTGAGTTTGCATAATTGCTTGCATTATTTACCGATACCACATGCACCTCAAACACCGGAACATCTACCTGGGAGGCCACATATCAACTTTTCGAAGATGAAGAGCCGAGAGTCACAGAAAGAGTAGTCATAGCCGAAGATTCATACCCGGTTTCTGATACTACATATAGTGATCTGGCCAATTCATTCCTCCACAGAATTGTTGCTCAGCTGAACATCCTTCCTTACATGGATATGATCACATGTGTTGTTGACCATCTAAACATCGCTGACAGAAACTTTATGACCAAGAGGAACACAATCATCGGCTCTTTCACCAACAAAGATTCGACTCGAATGTACCAGTTGTCGGCAGCTCAGAAGAAATATGATAATGACTTCATTGAGAAATTCATGAAGGAAAATCAGGATCAATCTGAAGTCATCAAAGGATGGAGAAGAGATGCCAGCAAGCACAAGCGAGAAAATAAGGGTATGCATTCTATAGCTTCTCTTATCGGTCCATATTGTTATGTTGCCACTATGATATGTAGATTATTTGGTTATGTCAATACCCAAAAGTTTTCAGACCAGTGGGTACCCTTGATTGATGCAGCTATGTTATGGACTTGGGGACTGTTCTATCTAATAATTTAAGTATCCAAATCCTAGATTATAGGAATAACTGTAGTTTTTTTATTCTAGAAAACATTGTTCCCCCATTTTACATGAGTGCCTATGTAATGGATGTTATTTATTTACTTCTGATTTCCCATCCATGGGATGTAAATGGACCATACAGGACCCTATGTCTATCCACGTTTATCATAGTATTCTCCGGGAGTCAAAATATAGGAAAAAGAGCATCATTCCTTTGTTAATTCTCATAAAGAATACAAATTAGATGCATGGTGTGAAGGAAAATGAAATTTACAGGTTTGTGGTTGAAATTTATTGGTGTATCTATACGTGTATCTATAATTTGTATTTTCATAGTCCAGGGGTTGGGAATACACAATTCCCATCCACTTGAGCTCAATTTTATCTCACAAAACTTCATTGGGATCTACCTAAACACATATGCAAACATAGGTGAAAATGCCTTTCAAAAGTCTTTCCCTGTCTACTTTGACGAATCTTCCAATACAATTGCCCACTTTTTCTAAGAGATCTAGATGGGTAAAGTGAATGGGAAAACTGGGAATCTTACCCATACTAGAGTAGTCATCGGCAACATAGTGAGAGGATTGAAGTTGGGAAACCATGGCTTCACTAGAAGACCAACTCATCCCCAAAACCATGGACCTTGGTCAAGGATTTTTTTCTTATCCTCAAGACATTTGAAGATCACCACAAAAAAACATGGGTCTACATCCACCCAAACCGGCGTTCATCCAATCCTATCATAATCGAACAGAAAAATGCTACTTTTTCAATAGAAAATGGGGAATAAAAGTATCACCCAAGGATAATGACCATCGCATCAAGCGCTCAATCATAAGGGAGGAGCAATAATTTGACAATCACACGTCCTTGATTTCTGTTGATTTAACTCTGAACACTCGCGTAATATTCTCTTGCTTGGCGAATTAAACACCACTGCATGGAATGGACGAGGATTGAGCTGAACCCTGGATGAAGCCCACTTCATTCTCATCTAAACACAAAACTATATATACGTCAAAGCTATTACAATAGATTCTGACTGTCAACACCTCGAGGTTCTGTTTATATGTGGCTACCTTTTATGGTTACTATTGAATGTGTGATTGGCAATAGTAATGGCAACTTAGGGCTGCCAAATTTCCTTCGATTCCCTCACTACATCCTAACGCAAATAGTTGTTCAATGCCTTGGTTGTCTTTCAAAACTGGTAGGCAGCGTCTTCTTTGATATTTCTCGATGGTTTTAATTCCACTACAATCACAACTTTCATTTACATAAACTTCGTGTTTTCGCACGAGCAACGATTGTTCCAAGGTGAAATGTCACTTGGATGGTTTCAATGTTGTTGACCCATCATAACTAACTAACGGATATGCCCATTACAATTTTATACCACCCCATTATCAATATCAATTATGCGTGGGAACCAATTAAAGCAACTTTTCACATTAATTTTATATGAGCATGAGAACATGTGTTAACAAGCAGCCCATAAAGCCTCATTTTGAATGCCATAGTCACTTAGAAGGAATTCCTCTTGTAGTAGCATCCTCCCTACTAAACTTTGCTAGTGCTAACATTAGAACCACCATTACAACAAGATATCTTTCTAGTGTTGACAACACCATTATAGTAAGATACCTCAAGAGAGACAGAAAATTTAAAAAGTATGATAGTAATACGTATCCAGAAGATGGTATTGAAACTAGTAATTGTTCACGAATCCATAAGATTGTAAGGTCATTCTCATTATCATAATCATTGTCATCATCATCACCATCATCCTTGTCATTGTTATTGCCATCATTACATTATCATCATAATCACCATTCATGCCATCATCATCATCATTATGGAGATTGTTTGCAATTGTTCATAATTGTAGATGTTGTAAGAAATATCATCAACCCAAAAAATGTGATCAATGCTAGAAAAGGGTTGTTTAGGACACATTGATATTTGTAAGAGAAATAACAACTCTATTTTTGACAGATGATCGATGATCATCATCATCACCACCATTATCATCGTCATTGTCATTTTTATCATCCCCATCATCATCATTAATGTAATTTCTATCGACATTGTTGTAATCATGCATCATCATCATTCATGCCATTATTGTTTTTGATGATGACCTAGATGAAAATGATGATCATGACACCAAAGATAATGCTTATGATTATGACAATGACAACATCTAAAATTGGGAAGATTCACCAACGTCATTAGCATCGCCATCATCATAATCATTGCCATCATCATCATTGTCATTGTAACCACTATCGTCTTTATCATCATAATCACAATTCATGTCATCACCATCATCTTCATTTTCATCATTGTCAATATTATTGACATTGTCATCAATTGTTCATAATTGTCAATGCCATAAGGAATATCATCAATGCAGAAAATATGATGGGTGTTGGAAAAGGGATGCAAAAGCGAACATAGAAATGGGGGCAACAATAGAAGTAAAATTGGATGAAAAGTGGATACAACATAAGTAGATGCACAACAACATGAAAAACCTGACACAAAAGTGGATGCAAAAGTAGATGCAGTTGTCAATGCAAACTTGGATGCAAACATGAAGGCAAAAGTGGAAGCAAACATGGGTCCAATGGTAGGTGTAAAACTTGGCACAAATTGTGGTGAAACAAATGTGGATGCAACAACAGAAACAAAAGTATATGCAAAAATGGATGAAACAAAAGTGGATGCAATAGGGGATGCAAACGTGGAAGCAAATGTGGTTGCAATGGTAAGCGCAAGATATGGTGCAACAAAAGTGGATGTAACAATAGACAAAAAATATGCAAAATAAGATGCAAAAATGGATGTAAAAGTGGAAGCAAACATTGATGCAACAGGCAAAACAAAATTCGATGCAAAAAATGGATATAATGTAAGTAGATGCAAAATTAGATACAAAACGAGATGCAAAACCCAATGCATAAACCTGACATAAAAGTGGATGCAAAAATAGATGCAATATTTGATGCAAAAGAGGATGTGAACATGGATGCAAAATTGGAAGCAAACGTGGATACAACAGTGAGTGAAAAACATGGTGCAAATTGTGGCATAACAAAAGTGGATGTAATGATAGATGCAAAAAAAGAATCAAATATGATGCAAATGAAGATGTAAAAAGGGATGCAAAAAGTGAAATTTAAAATGGGTGCAACAGTGGATGCAAAATTGCGTGCAAAAGTGGATGCAATAGAAGTCGATGCAAAAGTAGATGCAAAACGAGACACAAAACCCGATGCAAATCCCGGTCCAAAATTGGATACAAAAAGGGATGCAAAAATAGATGTAGTAGTTGATGAAAACCTAGATGCAAATGAGGATGCAAACGTGGATGCAAAATTATAATCAAAAGTGGGTGCAAAAGGAGGTGCCAAACTAGGCGCTAATTGTGGCACAAAAATATTAGATGCAATAGTGGGTACAATAATAGATGCAAAAGAGGATGTAAATATGGATTCCAAACAAGAGGGAAAAGTGGATGCAACAAAAGTAGATGCAACATTTTATGCAAAACTAGACACAAAACACGATGTAAAACTTGGCGCAAAAGGGATGCACAAATGGATGAAAAAATGGATGCAAAAAATGATTTAAAAAAGGATGCAAAAAAGGATGCAAAAGTCGATGCAAAAGTTGATGCAAGTGTAGGTGCAAAAAGTGGATGCAAATGAGGATGCAAAAGTATGTCAAACAAAATTAGGTGCCAAACTTGATGCAAAACCTGGAACAAAACCTGGTGTAAAGGATGACACAAAACTTGGCATAAAATTTGGTGCAAAACGTGGTGCAAAACCTATTGCAATACCTGGTGCTAAACTTGGTGTAAGATTTGGTGCAAAACTTGATGCAAATTTTGTGTCACGTTTTGCACCATATTTGATAAATGGATGCAAATAGCACCAAAAATGGGCTCTAGATGCAAAAAAAGAAGTAAAAAGGGACGCTAATCGCTGGTTTTGTTGTAGTGCATAGAACTTGATACCCCTAATGAAGCAATGAAAGAACTCACTAAAGCTTTTGGAATTAAAAATGAATTTAGAACCCATCCACTTGAAAATGAGTTGCTTAAGTTTGACCCCAATACTTTTTCTTCCATTGAAGATTTTTGGTCCAAGTTCAATACCATTAGACTTCTCTTGGAATGTGCTAAGGTTAAGAAAGAATATGGTAGCCTTATCTATTCCATTCTAACAAAGTTGGGACCAGCCTACTCTGTGTTTGTTTCCACCTTCCATTCTACTAGAGAAGCCTTCATTTCTCAAGGACAAGACTAAAAATCTCCCCTCTTTTGATGCATTTTGTGATTATTTAATAAGAGAACAAGAAAAACTCTTATATCTTGGTCTTATTAATCTTGGAAACTTTTCTAAGAAAGCCTTAGCCACCCAACAACAACCAAATTCAAAGAATCCTAAGAAGCAGTATCCTAAAAAGAATGGTCATAAACCAAATAAGGGTCCTAAGCAATTTTGGTCTCAATGAAAAATCAATTCAACAAAATGATAAGGAAAATAAAAACAAAGGGAAGAGACTGATAGACATTGCAACTTTTGTAATCGAGATGGCCACTTGGAATTTAAATTCTTTAAGAAGATGGAAGCCTTGGAAGGAACAATGAATAAGCATAACATCCATTTGGAGCATTCTTCAACTTCAACTTCATCTTTAGGAATAACACTTTCTGCATGTGGTTTTCAAGCACATCAGTCTAGTTATGGACTAAATGTATCCTCTTCTTCTCATTCTCATGAGTGGCTCATTGATTCTGGAGCTTCTTATCACATGGCCAAAAACAAAACCATGTTTTATTATTTAAATGATTGTAACATCAAAAATATATATGTTGGTGATGATAGATATCTTAGTGTTGTAGGAACTGGAACTATTCATCTAGACAATGGTCAATTTTAATGATGTATTATGTGTTCCAACCTTATTCTGCAACCATCTATCTATATATCAGATAACTTTTTCAAGTGAAGGTAAAATTGTTGAATTTTCGCCTCATGGTGTTGTAATTAAGGACCTAATAGACCCTAGACAAATTTTAGCTACTGGCATTGCAGATGATTCTACAAGGTTGTATAAGTTTAACAACTTTGGGTCATCAACTCTTCCCTCGGTATTTGTTGATCATAATGATGAAGTGAGAAAACTTTGGCATGAGCGATTTGGTCACTTAAACTATCGCTCCCTTCAAAATATATGTAAACAAAATATGGTGACAGGTCTTCCTATGGTATCTTGCAGAGATGGTGTTTGTTGTGGATGTGTACTTGGAAAACATCATCGTGATAGTTTTGAAAAATGTGCCTCTTGGCACGCCTCAACTCCTTTATAGCTTGTGCATAGTGATTTATGTGGTCCACTTCCAGTTGTTTCATTCTCTATCTACAAGTATTTCTTAACTTTCATTGATGATTTCTCCAAATGCACTTGGGTATACTTCTTAAAACTCAAGAGTGAAGTATTTGACATGTTCTTGGCCTTTAAGGTCTTTGTTGAGAAACAATCTAGACATCAAATTCTTAAGCTAAGATCTGATAACGTCGGAGAATATGTTAACAACAAATTCATCAACTTTTGCACTGAGCATGGAATTAAAATGCAACATATTGTTCCATATACTCCACTACAAAATGTAGCTGAAAGGAAGAATCACACCTTAAAGGAAATCGCTAATTGTATGCTTCAATCTAAAGGACTTAGTCTTAATTTTTGGGCAGAAGCAATTAACTGTGCAAATTACATAGTAAATCACACTCCTAACGCTTTAAAGAATATCACTCCAGAAGAAGCATGGAGCTCAATTAAACTAGATGTAAGTCACTTTCGTGTTTTTGGAAGTGAAGCATGGGTGCATATTCCCACTGAGAAACATAAAGCCTTAGAACCTAAGAGTGAAAAATGTATTTTTGTTGGATATTTTGAAGATGTCAAAGGATATAGAGTTATTCCACTTAAGTCCTAAAATGTTATCATTAGAAGAGATGTCAAGTTTGTTGAAAATATATCGGCCTATGAGCCTAGTTCGGTGGATGTGGCACCTCTCCCTATCTCTTCTACTACTTAAAATATTTCTTCATATGATGATAGCAAGGATGACAATCCTCCCCCACCTTCTCAAGATCCTCCTTCAACTCCTCAACTTCCAAAATGGGTCTGTCTACTCGGGATGCAACAGGTGCTCTTGCAGGTGATCCTATAGATTAATGGCATACACGTTCTCAGTTCAATAGAACCTCTTCTTTACTAGCTCAAGCTTCAATGAATTATGATCCTGACACCTTTATAGAAGCTTCAGGCCATCCAAAATGGGATGCTACTATGAATGAAGAATATCATTCATTGGAAAAATATGACCCGGATTATCCACAGTACTTTGTTCATCATATCGACATTTCGAACCCCAAAGGGGATCCATCATCAGGATAGAAAATGAGTGATAGGCTGAGAGAATAATTTGCTGACCAAGACGAATAAATAGAAACCTAATGGCTGATAAGTTAAAGTAGAAGCTGACTAATTCTAAAATATATAACCTATTTAATTTAATTTTGTTTTATTGTTTTAATTTAATATGAATTATTAGACAATAAAATTAATTAATTCATACATTTATTTATTCCTTGTTTTATTTTAACATGTTGTGATATAATTACCAATTATAATTAGTTTTGTTATGTTTCACTTTTATTTTGTTTTAATTTTAATTTTAATATGAAAT
>APFE031514370.1:8165-29959 GCA_000404065.3 Pinus taeda | reverse complement strand
TGTTTACCTGATGCGCGAATGTATGCGATTAGATATGTTATTTGAATATAAGTAAGGATAGCAGTCTACGTGATGGTAACTATAATGGAATGACTTAATAAGGTTTCCACTTAAAATAACTTGGGAACCTAGACAATACGTAGTCATAGCACTGCGTAAGTGCTTGATCCACTAGTTAGGGCTGCGCGAAGCACAATTGTGTACCTTTGCGAAGGTACTGAGGAAAGCGCTAGAAGGTAGATCGTTAAAGCCCTAAGGCTTACCAACCTACACAAAGACAGATCAGGGAATGTAAACCAACATCACAACCATCTCAGGGTGTAGAAACTTGGTTCCAGCAGCCTCGCGAAGAAGATCTGAATGTGAATATAGTGCCAAGTAGTGGAATTGCAATAGGTGACGATAAAGGGAAGCAACCTGAAGACATCACGTGGGTTCGTAAAGCTCCCGAGAAGGAGGCTAAATTTGATTTGGAGTGCGCACGTGAAACATTCATGGAAGCAAAGAAGAGCTTCGTTGAGGCCTCTGCCTTAGAATTTCAAGACAAACCTGCTGAAGGGATGGATCCTTCTATGCTTACAAGCTTCTTAGAAACCTGCATGAAGATGTTGCGCGATCACAAGGTGGTGAAGGGATTACAAGAACTTATAAACAGATGTGTTGGAAATTCTCTTGGTGAACCGTGCGTAGTCCAAAATATTGGTAAGTATAAGACAAGGACGGGACATGAGATGAGACTCACCATGTTGATAGGAGAATACGAAATGAACAAGTTATCCTGGATCTAGGGTCAAACACGAACGTTTTCCCAAATCAGACATGGGAGTGGATGGGTAGACCTACGCTACAGTAGTCTCTGATTCAATTAAGGATGGAAAATCAGCAAAAGATCATCCCTATGGGATGGTTGCAAGGGGTGACCGTAGATATTGAAGGCGCGAGCGCACTAGCAGATTTCGAAGTAATAGAGATTGTAGATGACATAAACCCCTACCCTGCGCTCCTTGGGATCGATTCGGCCACTGAAATGAATAGGGTTACCAACCTAAAGAAGTGAAAGATGATATTTGAAAAGAAATCACTTCACGTAGTAGTACCCTTGGATCCTGCAGAAGGATCGCAGTATACTAAACCAGTCCGTGACTATGAAATCGATGATGATTTGGAATATATATATAAGATTACAGCATGAGGAGAAGACTGGATAAATCCAACAGTCAATGGATGAATCTCGTGGGATTTCATGAGTTCATGAACCTCACACTCGAATGAAGAACTAGAGTGCTGGCATAATCAGTGACATGAAGTAACCACATTGATCTATAACATGATGACCTGGTCGCTGTGCCATGTGTCATCAGAGGTAAGAAATATGCCCACTTATGATGGTTTGAATGATGTGGATGTGTTTCTGGATGCATTCGAGAGGGAAGTAATAGAGGAGCAACGCTTTCAGGCTTTGGACTTGGCGCTGCACGCTACGCCCGCAAGATGGTGGGGTACGCACAAGGATAGCTTTGAGGGTTGGCGCAAATATAGGAGGATGATGAGAATACGCTTTGGGAAGTTGAAGTTATGAGTAACAGACAAATACGATGGTAAGAATGATCCGCTTAATCACCTAGCCAAATGGATTAAGGCCTATGGAGCGGAGCCTCAACTTGAATGGCTGTACCTATTCCGTCACACCCTAGATGTTATTCCAATGAACTGGTACTTGGAGACAGAGCTCCATCATGGCACAGAGGAATGGGATATTCTACGCGAAGGGTTCATACTGATGTTCAGATTTGAAGATGGGTTTGATTTTATTGACGAAGCGCTACAAGAAGTTAAAGTATCGATCTTTAGGACACTGCAAGATCCTTTGGATCTGATTCAGTCTAATTGGAAGACTCAGCTGAGCCATGTGCTCGAATGCTACAATGTGACTGTCGAAGAAGAAGACGAGGATCCTCGAAAAATTAATATTCCTAAAAACAAGGGTCACCGCGAGGTAGAAGGGCTGCAGATCGAGAATCTTGACATAACCGTGCTACTGAAAACTAAACAAATAAATATTGGCACAAAGGCGAAGTCAAAATTCATGAAGATTGGAGATTACTGGGATGACACGATGGTAGATAAGGTCGTTGAATTTCTCCGTAAATACCAAGATTTGTTCCATACCAAGTTTACGGAGTTAAAAGGGATAATAGGAGACCTGGACATTATGAAGATTACGTTGAAACCCAATGCGAAGCCAGTCAAGCAAAGGCCCTAATGTCTCAATCCGAAGTATAAGGAGAAGGTCCTCTTAGAGCTAGATAAGATTCTCACAACAAGCATCGTTGAGCCCATTGAGGAATCTGATTGGGTAAGCCCAATGGTGGTACAGGAAAAGAAGCAGAAGTATGAAATCAAAATATGCGTAGATCTCAAGAAGTTGAATGATGCTTGCATGCATGATCCCTTCCCGACTTCATTCACTGATGAGGTACTGGATAATGTAGGTGGCCAGGAAGCATACTCCTTCACTGATGGGTTCTGTGGGTACCATCAGATCAAAATTGCACTTGAAGATAGGAGCAAGACGACCTTCATGACTGAATGGGGATGTTTCTAATATACTGTAATGCCTTTCAGATCAAGAAATGTACCAACAATTTTTTTGTGCGTCGTCATTGCTACATTCAAAGACTTCATTCATAATTTTTCAGAGGTGTACTTTGACGACTGGAATGTGTTTGGGTTGGTAAAACACCATGTGGCAAGTCTTTGCTTGATATTAGATACTTGTTGGAGGTACCAAATCACGATCAACCTAAAGAAATGTTTGTTTTGCATCCCTTTTGGGATTTTGCTGGGTCATATGGTATGTAGACAAGGATTGATGGTGGACCTGGTGAATATCACAATGATAATCAATTTGGAGCCACCAAGGAGTGTGAAATAGCTGTGCGCAATGTTGGGACATACTGGGTACTATAGAAAATTTATCAAGAGCTATGCCCAAATCACTGCGCCTATGGAAAAATTGCTGAAAAAGGATGTCTCATTCTGTTGGAATGAGGAATGCCAGAAAAACATGGATGTGTTGAAAGAGAACATGGTGACTGCGCCGATTCTAGTCTTCACAGATTGGACAAAGGAGTTTCATGTACACGTAGATGCGTCGTGTATCACGCTAGGAGCTATACTAACACAAGATGGTGAAGGAGAATTGGACCACCCTATAGCATTTGCAAGCAAAAAATTATCAAAGGCTGAGAAGAGCTATTCCACCACCGAGCGCAAAGGGCTTGCCATGGTATACGCGCTCCAGAAGTTTAGACACTATCTGTTGGGTGGACATTTTAAGATGTATACAGATCATTCTGTGTTGAAATACCTAGTCAATAAGCCTATGTTGGGGGGCGGGAATCTCCAGATGGTTGTTATTGTTCTAGGAATATGATTTTGAAGTTATTGTGAAGCCTGGACAGTTAAACGTGGGACCAGATCATCTGTCACACATCGAAACGAGAGAAGAGCCCACCAATTTGGAGGAAGGATTGCCTGATGCATAGCTCTTTGCAGTGTGCATCGTGGATGGTGAATTTGAAGACATCATACACTTCCTGATGATGGGAACTGCCCCAGATGGCTATAACAGTCAACAGAAAAAGGAGTTAGTAGTGTGTGCCGTAGATTTTTCTGTCATTGATGGACATTTGTACAAAATGGGATCTGATGAAATATTGCAACGTTATGTACCAGAGTTTGAGAGAAGCAGCATCCTTGCAGAAGCTCATGGGGGTGCCATGGGAGGACATTATGGAGGCAAGGCAACTGCGCAAAAGATTCTACGTGCAGGGTTGTGGTGGCCAACCCTCCATATGGATTCAAAAGAATAATGTAGGGCATATGATGTGTGTCAAAGGACTGGTAGGCCATCGCAGAGAGATGAGATGCCTTTGAACCCACATGTGATGTTACAACCATTCGAAAAATGGGTAATAAGTTTTGTGGGGCCAATTCAGTCCCAAGGCAAGAAGACAGGTGCAAGGTACATTATCACCGCGACTGAGTATTTGACTCGATGGGTGGAGGCACAGCCTGTGAAGGATTGCACACATGCAACTGCTGCAAAGTTTCTCTTTGAGTATGTACTGACGCGATCTAGGTGTCCAAAGATATTGATGAGTGATTGCAGTATGCACTTTCTGAATGAAACGATCAGTACACTGATGGAGGAATTTCAGGTCTATCACCAGAAGAGTACACCTTATCACCCAGAGGCTAACGGGATGGTGGAAGCATTAAAAAAGATATTGGAAAGCGCGCTGGCCATGTTTTGCAATGCTCAACGAAATGATTGGGATCTGCATGTACCCGAAGTGATATGGGCCTATCGAACAACATGAAAAAAGTTGACCGGACAGACACCTTTTAGGATTGTATATGGTGTTGAAGCAGTGATGCCAAGGGAATAAATTGTGCTTAGTCTGTGCATAACAGCATTCACGGGGATGAAAAATCACGTAGCCTTGGAAGAAAGGTTCGTGCAGCTTACCGAGATTGAGGAAGAAAGATTTCTAGTTGGATTCCACCAATAAGTACAAAAGGAGCATGAAAGGGCATGGCATTATCAACACATTAAACTATGCACCTTTAAGGTAAACGATCTGGTTTTTTTAAATGAAAGCAAGTTTGATAAATTTCCAGGGAAATTTAGGATGCACTTGCTGGGGCCCTATATCATCAAGGAGATCACCGATGGTGGAGCAGTTCAGTTGGTCATATGGAATGGAGATCCCTTCCCAGGAAAGGTGAATGGCAGCCGATTGAAGCCATACACTTGTGATCAGTAAGATGACTATATTATGGTAGCACAGTCTTAGCCCTCCAAGCAGCTGAAAGGAGGTGCGGGATTATAAACTACACTACCCAGGTGGGGGAATTGCGCGATAAGGGAACTGCTCAGAGCGAGGGGATGTCACAGGATTCGCAACAACACAGAGAGAACTACGCTACCCAGAGAAAAGTTGTGCAGGTTAGCCGAAAAGTGACTGTTAAAGTCACTGTTCATGATTTGACGACGAAAAAACGGCCAAATGGAGCAAGGGGCGGCGTTTAAGACAAAATTTATGGGTAAGATCCTTGAAAATATTCTGCCAATCCAGCATTAATGAACCGATTTTAGGGGGAGCAGTCAGATTTGAATTCAAAATGGCCTATAATTTACATGTGTCTGCCCAATGAAAAGCACTTGGAATTTTTAGCATTGAGTTGTTGAGCTCTCAGACATGCATGAGCCATGCTTTCTTTGAAGAGTTGCCTAATTGGACACCATTCGATCAATTCCCAGATTTCGACCACAATCTCATCAGTAACATTCTCTTAAGCTCAGAAGCTATGGACATCGAAGTAGCGACAGTTAAGGGGGCTGTACCAAAAGTTGTTATGGAGGCAGAGGGACCTGCTCTGGAGGTTGCAGAGGTTCCCGCTAAAGTCCCCAAGTCACCATGGATGCCTAAACCAAAGCCTACCCCTACCAAAGAGAGTGTGAAGGACAAGAGAGGAAAGCAGGTTGCGACGTCAGTGTGCATATTTCCTAGGAACCTGCAAAAGAACAAACCCACTGCAGAAGAGAAGGGAAAGACTATCAAACTCGAACCCGAGGAGGAAGATATCAAGCACATCCTAATGGATGATGAGGATGTTGGGGTAGAAGTGTAGGACATTGAAGTTGAGGGGTTTGACCCTATCACTAGATTGTCGGAATACATCCCTCTGTGCAAAGGCAAGAACAAGGTGCCAAAGGACATTGACGAAACCAAGGTCAACCTGCACACACCTCTACTGTTGGATGAAATTGTCTTTGAAGGACCACGCTTGGGGTGGGTTTTGCTATTGAAGCAGGAGGATTGGGACTTAGCTAACACCGAGAAGTTCCCTCACTTGGGGATGAACTGGCTAATGCACCACGTTGTCCATGCTACCATTGGGGTGACTATGTTGGAGCACGAAAGTTGCTCAAGGGTGTAGACAAGGCAGGTCTTCTCAACCTGCTATGGGTGTCGCACTATCATCGCACACCCATAACATTGGTAGTCATTAAGTAGTTGTTGTTCTTGTTGCATGATCAGTGTTTGTGGTTGGAGGAGTCGATACCCATCACGGATATGCTGATCCATAGGATCACGCAACTGCCTTATATAGGGATGAATCCAACCATGATGTTTGGTGGAAAAGGCGGCGAGCATGCCCTCACAGAGGTCATGAAGGAGAAATTCAAGCTCACGAAGAAGTCGTGAGGCTATGCCATCTCAAGTATCTGTGACCCTATGCTCTAGGTGGCCACACAGATACTGACAAGAAAATCTATGCAGAAGTGTCGCGTAGATGAAGTGCCAGCTCCCTTCATAGCCCTAGAAGCCCAATGCATGGAAAGGGTTTAGATTGGGCAAGCTACCTTTGCGGTGATTTCCTCGCGAACTTCCGTGATAGTCAGTTCCTCACAGTCACTCCAGACCTGCCAAAGGTGATGAAGTACATGTCATTGTGGGCAACCAAGGATCCCCAGCGCATCAAAGATAGCAATATCTTTTGGGTCTTGATGGAAATGAATGTGCACATGGCCATCAACTGCAAGCCATGGTTATCACACACTGTTTTTGACAAACTCTAGGGGTATGTGGAGTTTAAGGCGGATTTTCATCATGTGTTGATCAGGGCGCGTAACGACCCTGAGCAGAAGTGGCATGATTTTCCATACTTGGCCACCAATGATGCAATCAACGTAGTTCTTGATCACTGGTCGGAAGAATGGCACACTACCTTGGCAGCGAGATTGAGCAAGACTGCTGTGCAGTGCAAAAAGAAGGAGGCTAAGCTCAAAATGGCACAGTTAGCCAAAAAACAGAGGAAAGAGGTTGATGACAAAGCTCAGGAAGTGCATTATTCTGCAAAGCAGGCAGAATAATAGATAGGAGGGGAAGAGCGTGGAGGTAAAAATTCCCCCTCACCTGAGATAGAGGAAGAAGTGGACGAACAGCTGGAGCAGGGTGGAGCGAACCCACAAAATACTTTGTACCGCATCAAGCGCCCAAGGGGGCAAGAAGCAGTAGGGTTGCAGAAGAAATCCAAGGTCAGTAAGACATCATTAGACACAATCAACCTGACGGAGGGGGATCTGTACAACATTAGTGATACAGTGTGGGATGCCACCATGGAGGTTTTATCACAGTTTGAACAGAAGTAACAACAAACATTGGGGGATATCCAAGCAGGTCTGCATGAGCTACAGATACCTGCATCACAAGCCGGTGCGATGTCCACTAGTCTCGCCATTGGGACTTTAGAAGCCATTGGGATGCTGTGCGCGAAGGACCCCGGGGTGATAGTGCTGCTGGATGGAGCACTGACAACAGAGAATGAAGCTAACAGACCTGCTGTCAGCACCCTCAAGGGAATAGGGTTGAACTTGGTAGCACTTCCTAGTGAAGCACTTCACCTGCTGCAAGATGGGGTGATCATGGAACTTAGGGCCCCGCGAGAAGTGTGCTTTGTAGGTGATCAACGAGTAGAAGTCTAACATTGACCAGCTAGGTGTGCAGTGAGACACCGCCCTCATTTCCATGATGGAACTCACTAACATGAATCAGTGCATGATTAAGGCTGTGAGGGATGCATGCCGAATGGTTCCCAAATTGGCCATTCCAAAAGAAGCGAAGGCCGATGAATAGGTACGCAAACTTGCTATGGGAGTGTATGATGCCCGCAAAAAGTTGGCCAAGGTTCAGTTGGAGCTGCACCTTTAGATTGCAGAGTTACAGTTGAAGGCCCAGCCTTATACTCTGCCAGAAGTAAAGGAGCAGTGTGTGGCTGCTGCCACAGAGACATTAGTAGTAGTCGACAGTGCAGTAGCGGACTGCATAAGCCTGTTGGAGTAGTCGTTCGAAGTGCTGACCACTCTACAAGAAGATCCTACTGTACAGAGGATGGAGACGGAGGCCAGAGAACTACAGCAATGCTGTGATGAGGTAAAGGGGACCATGCACACGGTCACCCTCACACAGAGACTCACAAGGCTATAGGAGGCCAAAGCACTAAAGGAACAGGTAGATGCAGCTCGGCACAAAGAGGCGGTGTTGAAGGCGCACTTGTAGCCCTGGGTGGATGAGGCCTATTTGATAACAGCCTCCATTGAAGGTAAGCCTGCTAGTCTATATGAGACTCAGCAGAAGCTTCAGGCTAACAGCGCAGGACTAGCAACCAAGCAGAGGGTTGAAGAACTGAAGCAGGCAGTTGCACAGTGCACTGCCGAGGTAGCTTTTGTATAGGTCGAGATGGGAGGTCTTCGTGCCAAGATCACCGCACCTGTCGAGTGACTCAAGGGCAAGTCACCATGTTTTTGTTGGTGGCCTATTGGGAACGAGTTCCCCCAAGAGTAGTTTTGGGGCTAAAAGCCCATGTTTTGGGACAATTTTGTAATTGAGTTGTAAAGTCTCCACATTGTTCACAGAGCGCGAAAGTGTCAAGAGTCATAGGGCTGTCTGCCCTTATTTGGTAAAATGTAATGTCGGCTGTAAAGATCTACCCATGGTCCGCGGACCATGGGATTGTATAAAAATAGGTATTATAGGAGTCTTTTGAGGAAAAAAGGGAAAAAAGAAGAAGCAAGTAATTGATGAGTCTGTAAAGGGTTCTAAGTGTTCTCGAATCTTAGCATAGGTACAGGCTCTTCAGCTGAGTGCATAGAGGCCTAGGGTGGAAGTCCGCAGCTGAGTGCGCGGACCCTTGCAGTTGAGTGCGCAGGGCGGATAGAGTTTGCACTGAACCAAGAGATCAATAAAGAAGAGTATTCTACAATTACTATGTCTTCCACCTCTGTTTAATGCATTTAATTACCTAATATGTGATATGGTTTATATTATGTTGTGTACCTGATGCGCGAATGTATGCGATTATATCTGTTATTTGAATATAAGGATAGCAGTTTATGCGATGGTAACTATAATGGAATGATTGAATAAGGTAGCCACTTAAAATAACTTGGGAACCTATACAATACATATTCATAGTGACACGTAAGTGCCTAAACCACTGGTTAGGGTTGCGCGAAGCACAATTGTGTACCTTTGCAAAGGTACGAAGGAAAGGGATAGAAGGCAGATCGTTAAAGCCCTATGTCTTATTGACCTGCGTGAAGACCAGATCAGGGAGTGTAAACTGACATCACAACCATCTCAAGGTGTGGAAACTTGGTTCTAGCATCCCCCCATACTGCTTCGAGTGAGACTTTTGTCCGCGCTTCACGGGCCGATGCCTAAAGGGCCAGTAGTGTAGGGATTTGTTTTGTTGACTAACGGTGAACCTGGGTCAGGGCCCATTAAAGCCAACATCTCCCATGTCTGTTTGGCCAAAACAATTGCATTTGACCCAATATCCAGAATAACTTGGTCCATTTCATACTCTCCTATTTGCATGGTGAGCCTCACCTCATGCCCTGTTCTTGCCTTATGCTTAACAATTTTCCTGACCATGTGCAGTCCCTCAGGAGCATTTTCTTTACCAGCACATTAATTGATCAACTCTTGTAATCACTTTATGGCCTTGCTATCATGTAGCAGTTTCATACAGGTCTCCAAAAAGGTAGTAAACATGGATGGGTCCATTTCTTTAGGCTGCTTACCCTGACTTCTTGAGGTAGAAGCCTCAGCGAAACTTTTCTTTGCTTCCATGAAGGTTTCTTTTACATGCTCTAAATAAAAGCCAACCTCCTTCTCTGGAGCTTTGCAGACCCATTCACTTTCTTCAAGCTGCTTTCCCTTATCTTCACCAGTCATCATTCCACTTCGTAGCACTATATTCACATTAGGATCCTCTTCACGAGATTCAACCCTCATCATCTGCAGGTTCTAGGAAGGCTGTTGAGGTTGTGTACCCTTTTCGCACATCTTAGCTATTAATACAGGGCATTCTTCTATCGCGTGGTCAAACTGAGTACAGTATCGACATGACAGGTGCATCAGGGTCAAGTATTCTTGTGCATAGTGTCCTGGCCCTCCACAATTGTAGCAAATAACTTGTCCCTAACCTCTTGCAGGCACTCCTCCACCTCGTCCTCGTCTGCGCCCCTAATATCCTCCTTGTGCTACCCCAAGGCCTTGATCCGGAGGGCAATTTTTTGTCTACATTCGATACACGGGCATTCTCTCCATCATTAACTCATAACTACAACAATTACACTCATCGCAACCCAATGATTTGCAGAAGTTGCAGAAGCGTTGTTACGGTGTCTGTACAAATTTTTGTAGCAAGTAGAAGTTATCTGTCGTTTGTTTTCCAGCTGCTTGACAGATAGTACACCACAGCGCGAGCCCTGTACTTGGTCCTGCTAGAGCTTCCAACCTCAGAGGCATCAACCCTCCTCTTGCAACATAATTCGCAAAGATAGGGCAATGATCTTTATCATTCCCTTGACTCTTACATTTCAAACACCAAACTTCTTCACGCACCTCTGGCTGAGCCGCTCTATCCTTCTTCAAACTTTGGAATTCTAGGTAAAGGTTCTACAACTCCATGTGAATTTGCTAAACTCCTAAAGAGGCATCTTGAATTGGTGTCTCATGCAATCTCATCGCAATCTTCAGGGCTTCCGCCTGGGTCCCAATCTTCTACTGTGATAAAGCAACCCTTAGATGAGGAAAGAGCAAAGCCACAAATCAATCATGGTGTTGCCCATCCGTAAGATTCATGTTAGCTTCACAAATCTTGCACTTCAATCTCTAATCCATCTCCCAGGGTGTCTCACCAGGTTTCATCATGATTTCTTTGAATCCCACGATCAATTGCACTTTATAATTGGGTTTACTGAATTCCTTATTCAATGCAGGATGAATATCTGCCAATGCAGCCGTTAGGTTATCAATGTAGTACTTATTGTACCACATTAGCGCATGTTCCTGTAAAGAAGTAACCAATGTTGGTTTCTTCATCTGATTGACTGTAATGTTCTGGTCTTGCCACACAACCTTCATGACGAACCAAAACTAGTTCGGGTCCTCATTTCCCAAGCCCTTTAAAATGGGAAACTTCATTGTATTTTCCATATTGAACGTTGGTGGAGGTGTGGGTGAAGGTGTATGCAGTGGAGGTGAAGATGGAGGTGGTGTGGGTGGATGGGGTATTCGCGGGAACCCTTGTCTTATTAGCTGGATAGCACTCTGTGGTGAAGCATGTGTTGTTTCTTCATCATCACTCAGAGGACGCTCAATCAACGGGCTATATTCAAGACCTGTTCTCCTTCTATCCCTGAATAAATTTCCAATTTGTGTAGCTCCAAACATAAAGGTAATAGCATAACCCACTTTTCACACAAGAGCATTTTAATCCAAGTATTTGAAGATCTCAAATACTTACCTCCTGGTCCCTTGAAGAAGTGTCACTCTACTTCGCTATAGCTAACTGAGGTATCGACCACGAACTCTATCACAAATCCTCCAATGACACAATCAAGCCAATGATCGATAGCACGCGTGGTCTTATCTTCAGAGGCTTCCAATCTTCGTACCAACTCTGGGGTCCACACTATTGGATCGTCAAGCCTCCACCTTTCTTGGTCATCTGCTAATTTAGAGATCCACTCTTATAGCTCGACCGAGAAGGAATAGAAGAAAATTTCATGTATCTCTCTATACAGATACATGTCAAACCACTGTTCTTTCGTCAATCGTGGATTTCTGTTTTCTTGTGCCACGAATTCGTTGATCTTCCTATCCAGCCAATCTTCAATTTCCTTCTTTGTTACATTCTAGTGATGCGACATCACACATCCCTTTATGAAGATCCCAGTCCCGGCAACGGAACCATTTTTTGGCTTAGTGGGTCGTGACCCAGTTCAGAGATAAGTTTAACAAACAAATCCCTACATTATTGGCCCTTTTGGCATAAATCCATGGAGTGCGGATTGAAGTCTCACCCAAAGCAGTGTGGGGGGGTGTTGGAACCAAGTTTCTGCACCCATATATGATTGTGATGTCATTTTATGCCCTAAAACTTCCTTCGTGCAAATTGATAAGCCCTTAAGGCCTTTTTTTTCGATATTGCTTCCTTTTACCAGCCTCTAGACCTTCGCGAAAGTTGACAACTATCGTTCGCGAACCCTAAATAGGTTAATCAAAAACTTACGCACCTCTATAATCACTCTTACTTCTATATTTACCTAGATCAGCTTAAGTGTCTAATAACTTTACCATGGATTAAGATATTATTCTCATAAATATATATTATTACTTGCATTCATATAACAATGTAAACCATGCAAAATCATGCATCACTAGAGTGTTAAATCATAAACCCATCATTCCTCATAACATAAACACATTCATTCATAACAAAATTAAATGGACAAAACACAGATGTTTCCAAAATAATCTCTTTATTGATACTTCAGATTTTCTTACAGACTCAAGGCTACCCTGCACACTCAGCTGCAGGGGTTCACACACTCAGCTGCAGACTCTACTCTAGGCCTCTACACACACAGCTGTAGAGCCTCTCTTCTACTCTAAGACTCTTCACTCTTCAACTCTAATGACCCATTACATTCATTGGTCTCTTCATTACTATCCATTAGACTCTCTAAGACTCTCCTTTTTATACAATCCCATGGTCCACGGACCATGGGTAAGTCTATACAAGCTGATACAACTTACATAAAAGAGGGGAAATTCCCTTTATGACACTTATTATCTACGCGCTCTGCGACCACAACTTGTGGAGACTTTACACTTTACATAACAAAAACTTGGGATTTTTGCCCCAAAACTTGGGCTTTTGCCGCAAAATTGACCGCAGGGGATCTTGTCCCAACAAGGCTCTATGCCTCTTTATTTATACAACTGAATTTTCCAACAACGTCCTTAAATCTAGGGAGGCTTGGCTCCCAATATTGAGATTAATTGGTTCTTGATTGTCACTAGCTTGGCTGCCAATAATCTTCATGACTCAGTTGCTAGCAACTCCGAGCTGGTGTGATTTGATTGAGGGATCTTAGAGTGAGTGAGGAGTTAAAGAGGGAGATCCTATCTCCTATAATCTCTCCTTCTTATCTTATTCAAGTTCCTGCAACCTAATTAGCCACAATTTGCTCACAAAACCTGCAACCAATGCACATTATACCACTAGACATGACATCTTACTTTAACTCATCTCATTAAGAAAAATATAATTAAAACATGTAAAGAATTATGAGAAGAGTTGATTTTAGTAAGTTGGATATGCATTAAGGTCCATATATTTTACCCATTGATGAGCCTCATCAGGAATCTTTAAAGAAACTTGAGGAATCTTTACATTCCCTTGGAGGTTGAATTTCGCCATTATCAAAATGTAGCCGACTTCATACTCTTTCTTCTCATAATTTTGCAAGGAACATGATGGAAATATCAGATTTGTAATCTGAGTAGCAGATCTCCAGTCAACCAATGGAGAGGAATCTTTCAAGGAATCTTCAAGATTCCTGAGCGTCCAAAATTTAACTATGTCAGAATTGGACAAGTTGATAGTTGATTTTACACCACTCATCGCTAATAATTCAGTGGCATAGTCCATTTCAAAAGTCGAGCTTTTCATTTTTCGGCCATCTTCAAAAGTGGAGGTACATGATGCAGTTATGTTATGCATCCTTTTGTTTTGTTGAGATGATGTATTATTGTTGAGATCACTATGTAACACTATGTTGAGGGATGCTTGTTTCCACATTATTGTGAGACTTTATTAGCTTTTCATGTTGAAGGAAGACCCATTTTGAGTGGGAGTTCTTGTAGCGAGAACGTCTCATGGAGAGACAAGCCACTCTTGTTGAGGGTATATGTCCTTGTTATGACAAATAATATTCCATGTACAACATTATATGAAGCGGCCTCCACTATATTGACACTGGCCTCAGAGACGTAACCCACACTGGGTGAACTTTGTTATCAAATGTGTCGTGTTCTTGATTTTTTTATCGTAATTATGTTTCCTCTTGTTTTAGCAGGCACATGTGATTTCTTTATGATGTTTTAAATTAAATTATGATAACATTATAGAAGTAAAAGACCTTGGTTAATTTTGGTGGCTTAAGAAATCTAGATCAGCTCATGGCTTAGAAGTTCAACACCCTTCCCAATTGGCCTTCCTTGAGGTGATTAGAGCCATCTCATCAATAATATATACATTTCGATCCATTAGGGTGGATGAAAATCATGTTGCCTTAAAGGAAACCTCGTCATAGTACTCACTCAAGGACTCACTAATCCAACATTTAGTCATGGCTCTCCATGAGCTAATCATTCTATATCAATATAGATTCCATCCAAGGTACATGAAGTTAGATACATGCTTTCAATTTCCTAAATTTTTGGTCCAAATTAATGGAGAGGTTTTCAATTCTTGGATCTTAAGTCTTTCCACGTATTTCAAAACATGTCTCGAGATGGCAGAGGACATGAAGCTTCAAATTATTAGCCTATAGTTGGAAGGCATGGTGTAAGAATGGTGAGATACCAAGTTAAATAATATGTCATTGGTCATTGAGCTCAAAGAGATAGAAGATACATGCTCTTCTTACATCACATCTTGGGATGAATTATTCGAGGCATGAAGGTCACACTTATTTCCCCCGTGGTATGTCCAGAATATCCTTGCAAAATGGTTGTATATCCTCCAATGTCCACATCAGTCGGTACAATCCTATATCGAGTTCTTATACAAGTTGTGCATTCAACTACATATCTCTAATCCTGAAGAAGTACTCATGGTCAAATTTAATTCTGGTTTGTTAATGTTTTTTCATCTAGAATTTGAATTGTTCAATATTCCTTCCTTGGACAAGGAATTCATTCGATCCTTAAATGTGGAACATAAAGTGGCTCCTTGAATCTGATCTCCTCAACCTAGATATAGTCCCTCTCCTATTGGTCCTTCTAATGTGACCCTTGCCTCATCCTCCACACCTCACAATACTCCTTGGTGTACCTTCCATAAGACCAATTCACGTAGCTCTACCGATTGTCGAGCACTTAAAAATATGCACACCAACAAGACTCGTTTTACCGTGGTCGACTAAATAGACTCCCCTTCCCCTCCTATAGTTTTTTTCTCTCAAAAATCCTAACGAAGTGGACCCCTCTCTCATCCTCATGACTTCTATGAAGCCAACACCTCTGCTACACCTATATTTACCCATAATTGCTATATCAAGCATGAATTGGCTACTCTTATCCTAAAAAATGGGATTTAAAAGAATCTTGTGGCCCAGGACTTGGTTCAATTCCTTAACCTTCCCATCACTCCACACTAGGCCCCATATCAGCTCAGTTGGGTACAAAAGGAAATCATTTGTCTTACCATCTCTTAGAAATGTTCAATGACCTTTACTATTGGCCCTTTATAGGATATTGTTGTTTGTGATGTTTCTCTTCTTAATTGTGTAAATCTATTACTTGGAATTCCATATCAATAGGATAGGAACGATGTTTATCATGCTAAATATCATTGATACCACTTTCATCATGAGGGTCACATCTATGTGCTAATTCCAACTTTGCTTAAACCAACACAACCTCCTGCTAGAAAATATCCTATTAAGAAACTTATTTTAATCTAATGACTTTATTTGTGTTTGGTTTGCTATGTCAAACTAGATAACCTCACTAATCAGATCCTCCTTGATATGGTTCCCTTACATCAATAATGTGTGGATGTATTTACATAATACATAGGGTTACCCCCAAAATGCTCTATTGAACACACAATTGATCTTATTCCTAGTGCTTCTTTTCCCAATGCCCTATCCTATCACCTTGCTCCTCGAGAGACAACTAAGACAAAATGCCAACTTGCACAACTTTTGACATCATGCCATATTCAACCCTCACCCTCACCATGTGCATCTCCCACTTTTGTTATTCACAAAAATGATGGTTATGAATGGAATCTAGTGATAGATTATCATTCCCTTAATAAATTTACCATTAAAAAAATTTATCCCCTACCCTAGATTGATGATTTGTTGGACCACTTACAAGGGGCTTGATTCTTTACAAATATGGATTCAACATCCAAATACCATCAAGTTTGCATGCATGCAATAGACACATGGAAAACCACTTTTAAGACAAAGTTTGAGCTATCTGAATGGATGGTGATTCCATTTGGATTGACAAATTCATTGGCCGCATTTATGATATTAACCAATGATGTGTTCATGCCACACATGTGTAAGTGTTATCAAACTATTTTTCTCCCTAGGGTTAGTCCCTTTGAGTCACTACATTGTTGACCTTTTTCCTTGGCTTTAACTATTCTTTTTCCTAGGCTTTCTCCCCAACCACACGCATAACAGATTGTGAGTGCAGTTGGAACCTTCCAACCACACACATAACACATATTATGTGCAATTATAGCTAAGATTCATCAGTTTTGTACCTGCAATTGAGGGACTTATTCTAGATTCTTATGATTCCTAGGATAGAAATTTGACTCATAATCTTATCTCACCTATTCAAGCTAGGACACATTATTATATAAGGTTCTTAACTTCTCTTCGTTCTAGGTGTCTACATTCATCCTCTTGGGAGTCTTCTTCTTCCTATTTACACTGGGCTATCATAAAGGGTCAAACTAGTCAAAATATGAGAGAGAGAGAGAGAGAGAGAGAGAAAGATCTATAAAGAGTCATATGTTGCTACTATTTCGATTCAATTTTTTAGAGCTACACATTGTCTTGAGTCCTTGCTCATTATAGTGGGGAGACTCTACTGAAATTAGGAGAGGAACACCAAAGTTGAAGTTATATGATGTAATCTTTAATTTATGGTTGATGAAGATTCATGTTCCATTATTTTATATTCATGTATGTAATAATTTATATTCATGCTTTTCTTAGTATTTTGACCTAACAATCTTATGTGGAAGACTACTTGTCATCTTCATTCATTTTTGCTTGTGTGTAGGACTGAATTGGAAGTGGAAGAAAGGGATCTCTTGGATTAGAGAGAAATAATTTTGCATCAGACCCAAAACCCTTCACCAACCTATGAGGAGGCAAGGTACTTGTTCAAACCCTATAGCTTTAGGAACCACATGTCTAACTGCCTGTGTGGTCATATAATTAAGGATTATTTGTTGAATTGCTTTAGTTGTACTTTCTACTATATGGTAATCCTAATTAGGGCATAGGATTGTGGAGAAATGGATCCTTGCGTGTAAAACCTACTGCAACATAATTGGTTCTTTCAATGAGAGTCGAACTCATGACCTGCCACTTACCAAATGAGTGCACACAATCCATCTTCCCAGGCTTCAAAACATTATCGTATTTTTGAATATCTAGCACAACCTCCATGCGCGATGTTTTCCTTGGAGGTTTTACAAAGTTGTCATCAACAACGCAAGGCCTTGTTGTCTATGATCAGAGGAGTGGACCCCCTAGACTTGAATCGTATCACGTTTAATGTTGACCAGGTCGTCATTCGACTTTCCCACTAGATCGCCTTTTATATTACCATGCGTGTCTTCCATAAGAATATTCATCACACTTTAGTGGATGATGGCTCTTCCACTTATGTCATGTCAGCATCATGCTAGAAGGCTCTCTACTCTCTGGCACTCGCTAACTCTCATACCAATCTACATGCATTTGATGGACATAATTTTGTACCAGCGGGGTTCTTCCCAAGTTCAGCATTGAGGTAGGAGGTAAAACCGTTTATGTTTATTTTGAACTCATCAACACCACTTTAGATTATAACCTTCTCCTTGGCCTTAGTTGGTTTTATGTCATGACCATGATTGTCTCGTCTATGATCTATGTCCTTTTATTTCCTCATGAAGGAAATATTGACACCATTGATCAACTTGATTATTGCATGCCATCGGCCCAGCTTACCACTATAGGGAACTCAATCCCACTGGAGATAACCCTAGTTCGTATTCAGAGTGTTGGAATAGGCGTGTTTAAATTCTCATCTCTTATTGGGGTATTTCCTCAACTACCCCCTCTTAGCACTCCTTCCACATCTATTGTTCATCTTATACATATGATCTCTTCTCACACTTGTGGACCCCAAATTATTTATGATCCTTGGGTGATTCCATCTATATCTGACATTGATCACTATGGCGAGCATATGCCTTTAAGTCTAGAAAAACTTTCTTATAAAACCGTTCAGCTGGAATCTGTATATGATGAGTCAGATGCTGCCATTTTCGTGTTACTTGATGTTTACCCTATGCCTCTTTGGGTTGTTTACCATCCTCTGTCTTGTGACTTCCTCGACTTCCCACTCACATCAAATGAATTTATTCAAGAATTCATGTCGGTTTATGATCATCCCTGGGGAGATATTCATCACCGATCTTCTTTTCTTCCCCAGGTATATAGCATAGATGTGTCTAATCAAATCCTAGTTTGGTCCAGAAAGGCTAATGTTTACGTGACCCACAATTGGATTTTCATTATCTCTTCTAATGGAAACTTGGCCAATATTTTAATTACAATTCTTATTAATATTTCCACAAATCTAGGCCTCGTGGAAAATATTTTGATCAGCGAAAACTGTACTTCTCACAAGATTGAAATTTACACTTCCATTTTCAAATAATTATGTGATGTTTTTTCTTTGTCCTATGATGAAATTCTTGGCATCAATCCCTAGATTGTACAACATTAGATTAAGACTTATCCTGGAGACAAGCCTATTGGGCATAAAGTCTGACTGGTAAACCATCATAAGGAAACTACTATTAAAGTTGAAGTCTAAAAACTCTTATATGTTGGTTTCATTTATCTTGTACCCTTGACAGAGTGGGTTTCTGATCCTATTCCCGGGGGTAAAAATAAAGGAACAATTAGAGTTTATGTCGATTACTATAACAATCCCTGGTTGATTTCCTATGTAAATAAAAATAATAAATAATGTTATGGGACATGCATTCCAAGCTGAATGTTGGGGAAACATAGTGATGGGGATCATTGGTGATTAATTAATGGCTATTGAAATTGGAAAAGGCATTGGAAAAGGAAAAGTAACATTAATTGGCATTTTATTCATGAAAATAATGGAAAATAGGAGAAAATGAAGGTGAAAGGTCACATAATTGGATGAGAGGAAATTTGAAGGAAAATTAGAGGAAAATGAAGAAAATAGAGGCCTCATTGATAAAAAGGCTTATGCGGATCAATTCACATCTTTTGTCAGTTGAGTTTTGGAGCTCTCTCTATTCTCTCTCTCTCACTCTTGCACACTTAGATTTTTTTTTGGAGCACTCTTGGAGCATTATGGCATAATTTGGATTTCAAGAAATAAGGCAAAGGGAAAGAAGGAAAGTGCAAGGGGACAATGGGATAAACAGCTGCAATTGGATTGCTTTGAAGGTACAGAGTTGCATGTATTATTTCCATGCTATTTTTGGCATGCATAGGTGTATGCATATGGTTATTTAGTTATGATCTATCATTGGCATGTAGGATTTTATGGATTGACAGTGGTTTTAGCCTTGCCTTTCCATTTCCTGGATAACCATGGTGGTGTGGGTTTTCCACCTGTGGTTTTTCTAATTGGTGCTCAGGTTCCTTATGGTCATGGGTTGAGTTACTATTTCCTAGAGTCATTGATTAGAAGAAATTCTCTAGAGGCTTGGAACAACTTAGGTTGAGTTATTAGTCCTGGAGCCGAAGTTGGAAAAACGTTCTAGAGCCCTTGGTGGGTTTAGTTACTAGTCCTAGAGCTGGGCTGGACAAAATTTTTGGAGCCTTAGAAGGTTGTGGGTTGAGTTATTAGTTCCTAGAGCTATGGTTGGAACACATGCTATGGAGCCCTAAATATCTTGGGTAGAGACCGATCTAGTTGGTGTTAGTGATGTCTGACCATGTGGAATCACTAGTTGAGGGTTGAGGTGGTTTTTCCTCTGGAAGCCCTGGTATGGTGTTGTTTGTTTTATTTCATGAGATCCCACATTCACACTTGGAATATGGCGTGGGAGTGTTTGACTAAAAGAAATATTTGGTTTAGCCCAATCTATGGTTGGGTGGTATGTCGAAGTCTTGACTTGGTTGGCATTTCCATATGTTAATAAGAGGTGTTTTATATTATGATCTATGAGCATGTGTATTGATTATGATGGTGATATTATGGCTGAGTTTCCATGGTCTATATGTTGGTTTATTTCCTTGTTATATGATGCATATTATCTATGGCTCTTGTTAGGTTTTGATTAGTCGATGAATGGTTAATGAATGCATGAGATAACAAATGTTATGGAAATTATTATGAGAGGGAATAAGTCCTTCTTGGATATTCTAAGGTAAGTATCAGATCCATATGTTTAAATATGCATTCATGACCTGTAGATTACATGTTCTCAATGTGTTTGAAGAAATGGTTGTCATGGTTAGGCCCGATTATTGGTTTTTTATTCAAGTTTGATTTAGCTGATTTTTCATCATGTTAGAAAAGATTTTGGATAGTCTCACTGAGTTCTAGGCAGTGGTTTGGAGGTTGACCTGGAAAGTAGGCTCAAAATTTAAACTGCAACCTCTGAACTGAAGATTTTAGGTCACAACAGATGGAATGTTGGCATGTGGTAGCAGTTGGAGGCTCTCAAAGTCTTTCATGCCTTGTTGTGGGAGCGGTTGGGGAGTCAAGTCACTAAAAATTTAACTCAGGTTTTGGGAACTGTGAGTGGTTTTTTTTCCTTTGGGTGTCTTGTAGCCCCTATAGGATGTGTTGAACTTTTAGTTTGTTTTCCGCAGTTGGCCCCAATTCCTTAATGGGACCTAGGAGGTCGGGTCATTTCATAGTAGCTCCTTCTCTCATGTTTACCCTGGCAAGCTGATGAAACTTGGTATATATGGAAGGGGTGGTTACAGGGTGTTAGCAGAGCTCTCGGTTCAACACTTCGACTGTATGGGCGGAATGTATTTTCATGCATGCATGTTTGTGTCTATGTGTTTATTATGTATGCATTGTGATGTAATTGTTGTAGTTGTGTCATCATGGAGAATTTGATTATGTTGATGTTGGTATGCTTGATACATTGATTTCATTATATATACATATGTTATACTAATTTGGATTGATTTGTGTAGACAATATAGTCTCCCTTGAACTTCATTGAGGTACATTTGAATATGTTTATTTTTGTAGGAATTATAGGATCAAATATGACAAGAAAAATGGTGGACTATAGTTCACGTGACTCTCCCTATATATCAGATGAACAACAGGGTGATGAGTACTCCCCTCACATAATAGATACATTGAGAAGTTTGAAAGAAAAGATTAAGATTTGTAAGGAATATAATGACATGATCATTCAGTCACATGAAATACTTTCTAGGGAACAGGAAAAGAAATAAGAGGTTAATGCAGTGATACATAAGAGTTTATCATATTTGCAGAGATAGGTACGAATTAGGATCAATCATGGAAAGGAGGAAAGGACAAATGGGGCACAAGTAGCAGGTCTTGAACAAGGCACAAATTGGTTAGAGAGGATACAGTTAGAGATGGCATATTTCTGGATACACCTGATAGGAGGAGTAGTTAGCATGGATTCCATTATAGTTCTAGTTCAGAGAGACATCATGTTCATCATCATTACCATCCATATAGGAGGAGTGATAAGCAATATTTTCCAAAGGAGTTTAAGAAAGAAAAGCCTCCGAAATTTGATGGAGAAGTGAAGAAGTGACAAGATGCAGAAGCTTGGTTTCTAGGGATGAATAAGTTTTTCAGATTGCATGACTGATCAGTGAATATGAAGGCCAAGATAGAAAA
>APFE031514359.1:0-14143 GCA_000404065.3 Pinus taeda | reverse complement strand
CTATAGATTTCTTACAAATAAAATCTTCAAATAATTTCCCAATTCGTAGGATTTATGTTGTTGCTTCAAAGTTTGTATGATGTAATGCAACTAATAGTCCTTGCTTTAATATCTATCCCTTTTTGGTGCGGAATCCAACACTTATAGAATGAATGTTTACTTACAAAATTTCAATTTGTATTTACTAGAGATGTTAATACTATCCATTTAGTTGTTTAGATATATTTTTAAAGAGCGAAGTATTTTTCATTTGAATAGACTTTGAAATAAGAATGTAGTAAGAAATGCAACCTCCTCCTACCAAACATGGTTAGTTGATATTCCGTATAATGACCTAAAGGCAATCAAGTGACTATGTTGCATTACACTAACTGAATGGTTGAGTCTCCATAGTCCTAGGATATTACAATGTTATAGGCTTAGATTTGTTTCTAGGGATATGATACAAATTTGGTATTATTATATTATAATTGGTATCAAAGTTCTCAGGTTCAACAGTTGGGCATAATGGGCTTTGTTATGAAATGAAATGATTGCATTGAGAAAAATGTTCTAGTTTACCCACAATGTTGTCAAAGACAAAAAGGAGTAATAAGAGAAACTCTAGGAGAACAAATAAATGAATCAAAAATCAAGGGAAACCTATGAAGCTTGGGGCATATACCTCCTTCTTATTTCGAATCAGTAGTCAATGAAGGGTTTTCACAACCTTCTTTTCAAGCCACACACTACAATATTTTTAATTCACAAGAACTTGATCCAATGGAAATTCAAGTGAGAAATTATCTTACCCAAGACTAAAATTACGTTATGGCTCTTTCTATTGTCTAGGTTTTGTTTACAACTGTCCTCCTACTACTTCTTAGAGAAAAAAGCTACACAAATATGTCCTCTTTAAATCTCATGAGAAGATTCAACATGCCACCCATAAGGCTTGTAGATTTTTTCCCACCATTTGGAGATGTATGGATTTAGTGACATTTTACAAAGAAAAAATATGATAACATTGTGATTTTCCAAACAATCTACCACTAATTTAAAGGTAGGGTCATCTTCAAGGTGCTATTTTATCTTTTCCCAGATCTATATTTTCCTGATAATTAAGGGTCTCCCAAAGTGTCAACAATGAAGCTAGAGTCTTGAACAATAGTTCCAATTGCATCCTTACAAATAAGAAAACCAAAATTTCCATCCTAACTACCTTTTTTTTTTGTGTGTAAATGCTTCCTTAGGCACTGAAAATGAATAGATATGGTCTACGTCTTCACATTAGATGCCATACTATGATCCCTCTATTTGGTAGCCAATTTTGTAAAACAATAGTTATTTTTGGCCATGCTGTATCTTGGGATTTTTGCCATTGTTTGGTTATCCCCTATGATTTTCCCACACCCCCGACTATCTGGAAGACTTATTTCATGTCTTTAAGTCATCAAGGGACATTTCATTATTAGCTATATGCGTGAAGTACTATGGAAGAAAGCCATAAAGCTTGTTGGTGAGTGCATACTTAGAAAATTCCTTCTGCATAAAGATGGAAGTATCCTGACTGCATGCAAAGACACATGCTTACTATATGGAGGACATCAATATGTCTACTGATCATATGAAAGAAGACATGTAATCATCTTTTGTTAGTATAGTCAAATTGATTTACTTTCCAAGAGATGGAACTGTATTCATACTAGTCATGAGTTTAGTATTCAATGAAATCACCATACCTGCATTTTCACACCTCTTTTGAGCATGGAATTCACAATATTAATTAACATTTAAAGTTACAAGTTGGGCCTCACTAGTGGTTCTCCAATTCATGCTAGCAATTGTAATTTTATTGACTACACATCTATGATTCATGACTGCAATTGTTCATGAAACTAGTGGTTATTGCTAGAAAAGCTAGAATGCCATATATGGTTGCATCACGGAGCACATGAGATTGATCTACACAATAACCATTTTTTATATTATGATTAACTAGTGCAGTTATTACAATCAGATTTTCCTTCAAGCTTGCAAAGTGTTTGAGAGGTCTTATTTGCTCAAAACCCTAATGATAATAATAATAAATACCCTAACTTTTATAGCTCAAGTCGCTAAGGTGAATTTATTACACATGTAAGCCTTAAAGTTTTAACACCCCCTTATATATTCTCTCACAACAAAAATCCATACAATAGTTGATTGGAAGCTTTGTCCATTTTTCACTTAAACCTTTTCCCACAACAATATAACCACAACTTGCAAATTTTCTCATAGCAGAATTGCCTCTAATGCAGATATCAAGTCTTTCTTATTTGATATCGCTTACAAGAGATATAACTCTAGATGAGATTGCCTCACATAAACAAAAGAGAGAGATTTATGCTATAACTCTCTTTGATATCATGATTAACAAGTGCAATTATTACAATGAGATGCACCTCTCTTATAAATACTTCGAGAGGTCTTATTTGTCCAAAACCTTGAAATCTTATAATAATGGAAACCCTATATTTTGTAAGATAATTCACTAGTGAAAATTTATTACACATATAAGCATTATATTTTAACATCTCTACTCTTGTGAGAGTGTTGACACCTAATCAAAGGGATTGGGTGTACAACTATAATTAATGTAAATAAATAATAGAGAAGATAGAGAGTCATCGGGAGATGAATTGAACAGTCACTCCCTCTTGCATATAATAATGAACAACTTGAATGAATAATATGAGTTTTGATTTGAGGAGTTATCTCCTAGTTTGACATGGTATCAATGCAAGCACCATTTTTGGCTTCCTTTTTAATTTGTAACTCCTATTCTATTTTGCCTTTGTTTTGCATCTTTTGTAGGCTGACATCTCTATCAAATCCCTGTGAAATATCATCTATCGTTTAATACATTCATTGAAGTGCATTGCATTGGAGCTAGTTGTTGAAGCTGAAGATGCTGTAATGACTTGGATTTCCTCCTGCTCTGAGTATGGTATATATACCCTCTCACATTGAAGAACCATATATCCTTTTTTTGTATTCACATATATCCTTTTTCGTATTCCCTTGAGCCAGATCTCAAGTATTATAAACCCATATATATAAGTATCGTCGGGTCCGCTTTTTAATCACATATCACAAATATCTTGCCTTAATCAATACCACTGCATGTTTGTGATGTGATCATTCCCTACCCTAAACCCACTCGGACACAATTCTCGAGGTTTCATTTTATCTGGATCGTTCTCCACTGTTGATCTCAACCTCCAGATGTGACAGATAACATTGATTTCGGGGGGAACCACTTGCATGGTGGTTACCGGCCCGAAAAGTGCCTTTTAATCTCCACCGTTGATCATAACCTTCAGATCTGACGATTTATAGCAATTTCGGGTGCATTAGTTGCACGAGAGTTACCCACCCAATACAAGTGGTTTTTATCTCTCCCCTAGTCACTATGTGTCAATCGCTTAGTGGAATCGGGTGCTCCCCTCTCAATACCACTTACCATTTTTTATCCACCTGAAATCCTGCTTGTAACCCAAAATCTACCTTTAGCCATGGTTATTTCCCTGGTTTGTTTTGCTTGTTATAACTCTTGATCACTTACCATCAATGGCCCTCCTCCATTCATCTCCACCGCTCATCTCCACCATTCATCTCTTAACACCATTCATCTCTCCACCATTCATCTCTTAAACGCCAAACTCTTGTATATGGGTGAAAGAAGGTGATACCAGGTTGAACGTTGTTGGTATAATGATATGCATTCAATCATATCTATTGTGGGAGTAGTTCTCACTGGCAAGGATAATTATCTTTAATGGTCGCGGAAAATTCAACACACTCTCATGTTTAATGAGCTATGGAAAGGATTGTGTGTTGGAGAAGGAGACGAAGCACCAGTCCAACCTACCTCAGACAAGGAGCTCACCATTTGGGAAAATAAGAACAACAAAGCCTATGCATTGATTGAAGCATTAGTAAGTGAAGACGTGAGTCGACACATTTTTCCATTTTCAAATGCATTTGAAGCCTTACAAAAGTTGAAGGAACTCTATGACTCACACTCTGCACTTGAAGTTGTTCAACTCATGATTAAACTCTTCACCCTTGAAATACAAAATAATGATCCTCTTGCTCTTGCATCCGATGTAAAACCTATAATGCATGATATCAAAGTTACTAAGGTTGAATTGGATATTCCTCTGATCACTTTTCTCAAGGTGCTTTATCCTACTTACTCCAATTATCTTGAGTCATTGCAAGCAAATGGAAGTCTCAAAGATATTACCTTTGACTCCCTTGTGAAAAAAATTGCTAAAAGAGAGAAAGCTTTTGGAAAGAAGACATCCCCTAAATCTTCTGAAGAGGTTATGTGCCTTTCTCATAAAGAAAAGAATCTTGCCCAAGATTCTTCCAGAGGAAGAGGAAGATATTTTAGAGGTAGGGGGGGCAGACATGCTCAAGGAGAAAAGTCATATTTGCACTGCATACACTGTAAAAGAAATGGATCACATGATGCCTCCACATGCAAGTTACCTTGGGACAAAATTGAGCAGCAAATAAGCCAACCCAAAGCTAAAACTAATGACACAGACAAAGGTAAAGCATCTGAATCCACTCATTATGTTGTGGCACAATGTAATATTGGAGTAAATGAAGACTTATTTAATGCTTCACTTGCTTCTTCAAAAAATGATTGGTTGCTTGATTTAGGAGCAACTTGCCACATGACTCATAGAAAAGATTTTTTTGAAGAATTTATTGACAATGTTGATGGAGCAGTATACTTTGTAGACCAATCAAAACTCAAGCCAACAGGGCTTGGCACAATTAGGCTTAAATTTCCCAGTCTTCCAGACTTTCTTCTCCATCATGTTCTATATCTCCCACAGCTGAGGAGAAACTTGTTGTCCTTGGTCCACATCTGATAGCAAGGTCACTCCCTTCATATGTTTGATGGCAAGCTTGAGGTGGAAAAAGCATTTGACCACTCACTTTTCATGACGACAATAGAAGAAGAAAGGCTTCTCAAGCTGCAGGGTACCTCTGCTCGTGCACAACATTTCTCATACAATTCCAATTATGAAGAAGGTACACTTCCATCAAGTTTATTATGGCATGCTATATTTGGACATTTGAACTATGAAAACCTCCTCTTGTTGAAGAAAAATGGTGTTTCTAGTTTTCCTACAATTCCTAGGAAGCTTAAGTAATATGATGCTTGCATTCTAAGAAAGCATAGCAAACAGCCCTTTCATGATTCACACTCTAGAGCACATAGAAAACTTGAACTCATTCATTCAGATTTATGTGGCCCAATGCCTGTCTCTTCTGCAAATGGAAATAAATATATGATGATATTTATTGATGACTACACCAGAATGTGTTGGCTTTATTTATTAAAGAACAAATCTGATTCTTTTGAAACATTCAATAACTTTCATACATGGATTGAAAATGATGCACAATCTCATATTGTTTCTATTCACACTGAGAATGGAAAAGTATACACTTCAAATGAATTTGAAAACTATCTTCATCAACATGGGATCAAACATCAAACAAATGTGCCTTATAATCCCCAAAAGAATGGTGTAGCTGAAAGAATGAATAGGACAATCTTAAATATGACACGTTCCATGGTGTTCTTAAAAAATGTAAAAATGGTGTTTTGGGCTGATGCAATTCTATGTGTTTTATATATAAAGAATAGATGACGATCTAATGCTATTAGAAACAAGACTCATTATGAATGTGGTATGAGCACATTCCTTCGGTAAAGCATCTTAGGGTCTTTGGTTCCACATGTTATGCCTTGATACCAAAGGTACATAGAAACAGACTTGGTGCAAGAAGTTGTAAGTGTATCTTCCCGGGGTATTCAAACACCTCCTAAGCATACCATCTTTATGATGAAGTCAACAAAAATTTTGTTGTATGTAGAGATGTAATCTTTCTTGAATCATCCAAAACTAACAATGTTGTTGAAAGGAAACTTGATCGCTTGGATAGATTCAAAAATGCAAAATCATTTCAAGAATTTGATAATCAAATTCCACATTTTGAAACGGGGATTCTATACTAGATCAATCTGTGGAATCTTCTTTTGAAGCACTCTCTCCCCTACATGAAACTCCAACAATAGATGATACTTTGAGTGATGTGATTGATAGAATTGGGAGACTCAATCTTCACTTAGTCCCAACTCAATCAACGAAGTAGCTTGGACCATCTGAGAAAGGTCCCCTGAAGTGGCTGACAAAGACACTTGAAAGTTTTCATCTTGATGAGGTTGGAAATACAAGAACTAGAAATTCAAACCAGCAAAATGGAGGTGATGTCGATGAATTTGATTCACCTGTTGATATGGATGTTTCTTATGATTGTGAATTGAATTTGTCTACAGATTTTGAACCAACTTCCTTCAAAGAAGTTGCTTCTCATGATGAATGGAAAGAAGCGATGCAAAATGAGTATATTCAATAATAGATAATGGCACTTGGAAGATGGTTGATCCTCCATTGGGAACTGAACCAATTGGCTACAAGTGGGTCTATAAGAACAAGTATAAAGTTGATGGCTCACTTGACAAGCACAAAACTAGGCTTGTGGCAAAAGGTTTTACACAAAAGGAAGGGGTCAATAATGAGGAAACTTTTGCCCCCACAGCAAAATGGGCTACCATCCAAACACTCTTTGCCCTAGTAGCTTAGAACGGTTGGAAAGTCCATCAAATGTATGCAAAAACTGCTTTCTTGAATGGAGAACTAAAAGAAAATGTTTTTATGTCCCAGCATGAAGGATTTGTTGTGAAAGGACATGAAAATAAAGTATGCAAACTTGTGAAATACTTGTATGGACTAAAACAAGCACCACGAGCCTGGTATTAAAAACTAATTGAGAATCTTCTGAAACTCAATTTCAAACATTATGGTCTTGATGATGCAACTTTGTTTGTCAAAAGAGTTGGCAAAATAGTTATATATCTTGTAGTATATGTAGATGATCTTTTGATGACAGACAACAACGAAAACTACATTGCATCCATAAAGAAGGAATTGAAGAAAGGTTTTGAAATGATTGATTTTGTCTATGTTCATTACTATCTTGGTATTGAAGTAACTCAACATTTGAAGCCCATATTCCTTTATCAAAAGAATAACATTGGAGACCTATTGAACACGTTTGGCATGACTAAATGCAATCCTCTAAATACTCCAATGGAACAAAACTTAAAGCTCACATCTATTGAAGGAAAAGAATTTGAGGATGTAACAAAGTATAGATAACTTGTAGGAAGTCTCAACTACCTAACTACTACCAGACTAGACATTTAGTTTGATGTTGGAATCCTCTCCAGATTTATGCAAAAGCCTTGTGAGGGACATTGTTCTACCGCAAAAAGAGTTCTAAAGTAGTTGAAGGGAACTCAAGACTTTGGAATCAAGTATACATAGGTGGGCGACTTTAGCTTGATTGGATACTCTGATTGAAACTTCGATGGAGACAAAGAAACTAGGGTATCTACTTCAGGTTATGGTATGAGTCTTGGATCAGAAGCTGTCTCCTGGAGATCGTAGAAACAATTAGTTCCAACAGATTCCACAACAGAGGTAGAATATGTGGCAACAATTGAGGCAACAAAAGAAATTGCGTGGCTCAGGAAAATTCTTGAATATTTGCACTTAAAACAAGTACAATTGACTCCACTCATGATTGAGAATACCTCTGCAATAAATTTGCACATGAACCCAAAGTTTCATGATCTAAAAAAGCACATCAATGCTAAATATCATTTGATTTGACATCATGTTGAGGCCAAAAAATTCCATCTCCATCATTGTTCCACTAATGAGAAAATTGCAGACGTATTCACCAAAGAACTTGGAAGAGAAAAGCTAGAAAGATTCAGAATGATGCTTGGACTCACCAACATCCCTTCAGATTGGCAGGGGGGGGGAATGTTGACACCTAATCAGAGGGATTGGGTGTACAACTGTAATTAATGTAAATAAATAATAGAGAAGATAGAGAGTCACCGGGAGATGAACCGAATAGTCACTCCCTCTTGTATATAATAATGAACAACCTGAATGAATAATATGAGTTTTGATTTGAGGAGTTACCTCCTGGTCTGAGATTTTACCATATGAAATCGGCTATTCCTTGGCTTTTCATCCTTTGCTTCTCTAATTCATCAATCATTATTTGCATGAGATATTATTGAAGTGTATCTACTTACCAAGTATGAAAATCATTTGTTTTATCAAAAGTCCATGAGGTGTTATGAAGGTACATGATACTACTTTATTTTGATTTGATAGAAAAGCAGAAAGAATATGTAAAGACAAATACAAATCATAGTTGAAAACAAAATCTACAATTTGTCATAGACGCAATTTGGGCTTGGACATTAAGAAATAATAATAAGAATATAAATTTCTTATGATATTGCTTTGGATTTAAGATTAAAGCAAAAGCAATATGTTAAGAGTCAAGACGAGTAAAAAATTGACAACGTTTGCAGTTATGGGTGGATTTCTAGAAGGAAGTATGACTTTTGTCAGATAATTGTTCTTATACTTTTATAGTGTTTTTCAATTCTAATGTATCAAGGCATTTCCTCTAAATGTAGTTTCCATTCATGTCGAGATTTGAAGGGAGAACACCTTACCTCAAATCTTTTTACATTGTTATATTTATTTGAATAATAAATGTACTATGTACAAAGAGTAGGGCTTATAAATTTTGTTAACATAAGAGTTAATAATTGTTTGTGTGTAAGTACTTGAAGGCATGCATCAACTATAAAAACGAATAATGCATGGTTTTGCATACATAGATATTGACATATAGTTGTGTCATAGTATACACATATACTATCATATTGTAGTGACCCTCAGTTTTCAATTGTTAGCATAGTTCATCTTGTGCACATTTAACATTTTTGTAACAGAGCAATGGAGAATCCATATTGTATGCATGCAATGGGTAATGCATCCCTATCTTGTCAGGATGCTAGTAAATTTAATGGTTTATATTAGCACCCTACATGTGCAAATGCAGGATGATAGTTATGAACAATATGCACATATGTTTTAAAACTTGAAAACAAATGTTGATGTTGTTTTTGGGTTGTGACATATGTATAGTTTCTAAAAATCCTATGGATGCATGAACAAAGCTATACGGCAATGGTTTGAGTTTAATTTCACATGGAAATACCTGATGATAAAGATAGGGAAAGGGACCGTATTTTGTTACACATTTGTATATAGGCTATGATGGTGAAAAGTTCCATGAATAGTGGACTTAGGACATCGAGTCAAGTTTAGGGACTCTTTTATTTGATGTTTGATGTGCCATGATTTGGATCTTTATTGCATTATTTGATTTACAAGCATGCATGACCATGATTTTTTTTTGTGGGATTGTGATTATGGATTTTAATTTTCTTTTGTAATGTTTCTTTGATTTTTCCTTTTGCATTACTTGTTGATTTTATAATTTTCCCTTAATTTAAATAGTTGGGGGGTTGTGGGAAATATGGTTGGGTGGTAGGGAAGCCACAAATTTCTAAGGAATAGGAAATATATGGTTTTCATGGATAAAACAATGTTAAGGAAAACACGGTAATATGTAACACCATGAGGCAAGTTGGTAGAAACATGGCAATGGGCATATGCAATATAAAAGAGTAAGTGGCATGTGATATGGTATAAAAATAGGCTAGTTCGGTCTGTAAGGTGATGGACAACACAATGGTAAGAGGTAGTTCTCTTAACCCTAATTCTAGTTACACATGTGCTTATATATTGTATATATGATTATCCTGATACATATGTATATATGAGGATGCTATTTTGACTAACAATTTTTATTAGGAGTCATTCTTGTGGAAGAATGATGGATGCACATGGTACAACAAGGAAGAAAACATATAGGGGGAGAAAGGGTTATGGACTCATGTAGTGAAGCTCAAAAAATAGTTCTATATTCCTATATTGATTTGAGGGTGGAGGTAAAATCCTATGAATGCCCTTATTCTTTGTGTACATGTTCATGTGCCATACATGTGTAAATGTGTATATGTTCTACCGTGTCATATGTGTGTTTGTGCTATGTGTACATGGCATCATGTTATGTGTACATGGTTTGGCACCAAATGTATATGTACATGTGTTTCTTACATGTTTGGGCTTGTAAACTATCTATTGTTTTTGGGTGGAGGCTGGATAACCTCTTCATTCCCAATATTTTTGTTGAAGTAACATTACTTGGTTTGGTAGTGCCCATAGTTTTGAATGGGCTTCAAGGTGGAGGTGACCCTTTGAATTCCCTTGTTTCTTTGGCAACATATCCAACATGATTGTAGGGTGGGTACATAGGTGGTTAGCCTGTAGGGTATGCGAAGCCCTGGAGCAACATGACTGTGATCCAACATGAATATGGGGTGGGTACTTGTGCAGATAGCCTAGAGGGTACCTAGAGCCCTAGAGCAACAAGATTGTTGAGTTGGTACCTAGAAACATAGTCTGGAGGGTATGTAGAGCATTGGAGCAACCACTTTGGATCAACATTTTGATCATGTAAGACATGCTATCATCCAAGAGCTTTCTAGGATAGGAAAATGACCCCATGTGAATGCAAAGAAGAAGTCATCAAATCAAGATGAGTATTAAAGCTATAGTTCTCTTCTAAATTTTTAAACTATGAGCATGAGTTATGATAATTTGGATTATTGAGCTAACCTACTAATATGTTCTAGTTTAGGGTGACACAATTTACGTACTAACCTGGTTTATTGTAAGGATTATGGAAAATTCCAAGTTCACTACAAGGATATATGACTAATAAGGAATACATCTGAGACAACTCAAGGATGGCCACAATATGGAACAACATAAATGTGCAAAATCCAAAAATTTTAGGAACAGGCCATTGTGGGACACCAGCAACATTGGTGCCAATTGATTTCCAAAAGCATGCAAGGACTGATTGATTGTAATGAGGCAGAGTTATTCCTTGATTTTGAGACCTATCTAATACAAGGAAACATGAAATAGGGCGTGATTGGATTTCCCAAGGGACTGGGAAGCAAAGGGAAAGTTAGAGCATAAATTGATTTTTGGTCATGAGCATAGTTGCATGGAATCAGAAGCACATTGGGGGTGTACCTAATAATAATGAGCCAAGAGCTATTTGTTGAAGGAACAACAAGAAAAATCATAGCAGTGCTGGACATTGGAAGCAGGTGACTCTCCAAGGAAAGGGAACAAATCCAAGATGCATTGAATTGCAAAAGGGGCCCCTAGGAATGGTTGAATGTATTAAGTGACATTTACTGACTAGTTGGATAAGAGACAATGCCTATAGCATGTGGCACAAAAACTGAAATGAGATGTATATGTAAAGCTCCATATCATATTTGTTGTATCTTTTAAGAATATATGTGTATATATATTGTATATGTGTAATTGAACACCGAGGATTGTGTTCCCCTAAGGGGGAGGGGTTTGTAACAACCCTGGTCACATTTCCCCTTTATCATAAACATTGATATTAAAAGAAAATTTATCTAAATAAAACAAGTTAAGTTAGGGACATGGGTTCCTAGGCTGAGGAGGATATGTTACCTAGGACATATGGAAAGAAAAGGGTGAAGGGAAAAATGGCATGAAGATCATTGCCAACAAGAATGACCACTGATGACTGAGCAAACCATCATAAAAATCAGAGGAAAAAGGACAAGTTTAGAAGTTTTGGCTGGTCCTAAAAATGTGGATGAGGTTGGGCTCTAACCACTATAATGGAGAGCTTGAACAACACAAAAAAGAAAGGCTCCAAAGAAGGAGCATGGGGGGTGCATGTTGGGGTTGAAAGAGTTCTCATGGCATTGAAAGTGGTATAGGGAAATAAGAATATAGGCACTGAATTGAGTCAAAGAGGAAAGACTCGATACAAAAAGAAAGGAGTTGAGCATCATTTTTTAGGTCTTGGAACCTTAAAAAATCTCCTCACCTTGGAACTTGGCTCAAGGGTTATTGGGAAAGACCAAAAGTCTACGATTCAGTGGATAAATGTCATCCCACACTTAGTCACCAAAGATATTACAGATACGTATTACTCATGCATTTCCATTAACATAGAATATGTATTGCATTTCTCAACCTAAATGGTGTATATATCCAATATTCATGTGGGATTTTAGGGTTTATGCAGACTATTTATTCAGTTTTGATCACGTGGCAATGAAACTTTGAACTACATTACCAAACCTTAAGCCAATTGGCCTAAGTCTTGAGTTTGAACCTCAATATTTCCATTGCTCCTGTTTTTTAATTCTTTATTAACCGAGACACCCAAATATTTGTGTGATTTGGAAGGTCATAGTATATAGGTGAGCTAAACTCATCCAAAATCACCCATGATACTTAATGTGCTAGATTTTCAGCTATTTAGAATTTAAACCCTAGAGTACAGTACAACATGAAAGATGAAACTAGACCTATGATTTTCTATGCTTGTCCTTTGTTCTATACTACTTAATACATATTATGTAAATGTATGTGGGGACTTTTATACTCTCTATTGCATATATAATGACCCTTTGGTTATGCTATTGGATGGGCCACTATATATATCCCAACAAGTTATTGCTTGATTGGTCTTACTTTCCCAAAGGAAAAAACTTCCGACTATGTTTGTTGGTAGTAAATTCTAAATTGTGAAAGTAATAAGTATTGGGTATAGCCCGCAGGTTTCATACATGGTGAATAAATTTGAAACCCATGTCTTCCACTAAACATAGATATGTCTTGGGTTCTCAAGGGTCCTTGAGTTAACTAAGGGTTGATATTTTTACTCTGGAGTCCCTCATTATTTGAAAGGGTGTAGGCTTCTGTCTTCCCTACTTTGGGACACGAGGAACTATAAAAAGCTTCATGAAATCAGGGAGGAAATTTCCTTACTACCTCAAATAGAATCCGTGAGTTTGATAGGAATGCACTAAAATTATCTAGAGGAACACCGCTATCCTATGCAGATTGGTAGTGGCTTAATCATTATGTTCCAGACATTTTCTCTACTTTAGCTTCAATGACATGTGTTATTGGAAGTAGATTAATATAGCTTTGTTTCTGAAATTCCCTTACATTTATTGTTGAGATTGCAACAAGATGATGGAGCTTCGTGAAAAGAGTCGCCTTCACTAAGTGGGCCCGCAGGCTATTTTTGGCGCAAGTCTATTTTTAGACTATGTCTATTTTTAGACATATGGATCATGTCTATGGATTGCAGGTTGCTGTTTATGGATGATTGATCAAGTTGGGAAAAATAGATGGACTTCTATTTTTAGATCACAGCGGAGTGACACCACAGCGGAGTGACTGCTCAGTCTAAATATAGAACAGTCAAATATTATTAGCTCATAATAATATTTAGACTATAAACTTTGTCTTATTCTCTTGGAGCACTTCAGGATGAGCTACGGATGTGGTACATGCAGATCCCAGAAGGAAATACGTGGTTACCTATGGGATGACTAATATTTGCATGCAGGACTTCAGTTAGAACTCAAGTGAGTTGAGTTTAGTGGACTGGAGGTGCAGTTGATGGAGTTGTGTTCAGTTTAGCTTTGTTAAACTGGTTGTATTTAGTCTAACTGGAAAATAGACTAGAGATGAGTTGGGTGAGTTAGTTATTAATTAATTCACAAGTTATTAACTCATAATACAACTAATGAATACATCAGTTAACTCAGTTGCATGTCAGTGCATGTTCAGTTCAGCAGGGACAGGTGTTAGAGAATCAGATTGCTATCAGTTGTGACTATAGTTGTGCATCAGATCTTGCACAATCAGGGGATTGAGTATGCCAATGAGTTTGCCCACATTGTAGCTTGTGCTCACGTGATTTTTCCAAGTAAATACGTGGTTGCCTTGGAATTATCATCAGTTCTTGAGCAGGTATTGAGCAGCGGAGGCAGGCAAGCAGCGAAGGAGATTTGAGCCAGTGATTGATTCAGATCTGAGTTGTATTGTGTGTAACAGAGGTAGAGATACTTGTGAGAAGTATTATGTTGTGTAATGTTACATGACTCAATCATTAATATACAGATAGTTGGGGTTTTTAGCGAGATGCTTTCCCCGGGATACATACT
>APFE031514355.1:2492-15082 GCA_000404065.3 Pinus taeda | reverse complement strand
ACTTGTGTAGCTGAGCACCCAGCCAAAGGAGGACTTGACGTCAGGACGCTGGTTGTATTCTCCTTTGTTGAATTATTAGTAATAGATGACTATCATTATGGTTCCATTCTCGTTGTACTTGTAATGGTTGATGTTGAATTATGTCCTTCCTGAGTGATGTATAATTGCATATATTAGATTCACATTTGTGTTTGTGTTGTTCTCTTTGTGTGCAGGTGTCCATTCACGTGGATAGTGGAGGATCGTGACCGGCCAAGGCAAAGGAACATGGGCGATGTCTCTTCTACAAACTAAAGCGTTGGATCTCAAGTAGGTCTTCATCACCTACCTTTTATTTGCAATTAGGAACTTGCGTGATAGCATTGTTTAATTGTTGCTAGACCCGTTCTGGGCTAGCAGGGATCGCCTCTATCCGTAGAGGGGATTTACCTCTCCAACAGGGAGGTCTAAATCTCCAGGAAAAGATGTAAATGTGTGTTGGAAATGCGGAAAGGAAGGGCACTTCAAAAAGGATTGTAGATCTAAAGCTCTTGAGAAAGGAAAAGGATCTGATGATGCTCCTTCTGTAGAGGTGAAAGCCACCTCAGATGAAGGTGGGGATGTGTACTTGGCTTCTTATTCAAGTACACATGTAGATCATGAGGCATGGTTGATTGAATTAGGTGCATCCTTTCACTTCACTCCCCACAGGGAGTGGTTCTGCAAGAATGAGAAGTATGATGGTGGCAATGTTTTCTTAGGGGATGACATGAAGGCTAGAATCATTAGACACATAAAATTCAAGCTGAAGTTACAAGGTGGAAGGATTAGAACACTTCCTGGTGTTCTGCATATCCTACATTGGCCATAAATATGATTTCTGTAAGCAAGATGGATGATGCAGGTGTAAAAATAATGTTCGATAAAGATACCTGCAATATGGTTTAGGGAGCACTGGTATTGATGCGGGGAGTTCATATTGGAACTTCGTACAAGCTTCTGGGTAGTACTGTTATTGATGGGTGCAATAGTTATGTGGTTCCTGAAAGTGGAAAAGAAAATCTAGTGGTCTCTAGAGAAAAGAGCATGCTATGGCATCAAAGGCTTGGACATATTGGAGAGAAGGGCCTTCTAATACTTCATGGTAATGGTATGGTATGAGGTATGTCTAATTTCTATCTAGATTCCGATTTATGTGAACATTGTGTATATGGGAAGTAGAATCAGGTGAGCTTCCCCTACGGTGCTAAGAGGGTGAAAGAGATATTAGAGTTTGTTCACAGTGGTGTGTTTGGACCTGTGTCAGTTCCATCATTGGGTAAGTCTATGTACTATGTATCATTTATAGATGGCTTCTCAAGGAATACATGTATATATTTCCCGAGGAATAAATATGAAGTCTTTGACAGGTTTAAAGAATTTAAGGCTCTAGTCGAAAACCAGACAAAGAAAAATATAAAGGTGCTAAGAAAAGATAATGGTGGAGAGTTATGCAAGAAGGAATTTGAAGAGTTCTCTAAGAAGTGTGGTATAGAATGGAAAAAGACTACTCCATACACACCTCAACAAAACTAAGTTGTAGAAAGAATGAATAGGACGTTGATGGAAAAGGCAAGGACACCCAATGGTGCCTGGTTATGAGAGGAATTATGGGTAGAGGCAGAGGAGACTGCATGTTACTTGGTTAATATATCACCTTCATCAATGTTGGAGGATAAGACTCCACATGAGATATGGACTGGTAAGAAATCCTCTCTTTAACAGATGAGGGTATTTGGTTGTGATGCATATGTACATGTTCCAAAGGAGAAAAGAACCAAGTTGGATAGTAAATTTGAAAGGTGCATCTTTATTGGGTATAAGATGGTTTAAAATCTTATAAGCTTTGGAACCAAGAAACAAGGAAGGTTGAGTACAACCGAGATGTGGTGTTTAGAGAGGTGAAATATGTTATTAAACATGAATTCCTACCAAGGGAACTTAAGAAGATAGTTTTTGAGCTAAAGGAGGAAGAATGAAACTCTACAACATAATAATAATAAGAAGACGAAGATGAATATTAGTTCAAGACATAAGGCAAAAAGAAAGGTATAACCCATCTACTTTCCGTTGTTCTCCATGTATGAATCATGCAATTCACCCAATCCACATTTAATTGTCAACCTGGGGTTCTACAAGTTGTTTCAAGGCTATCATGCATTATGTGTGCAAGCCACAATTTCCCTACCCAACATTGAACATTAATTATAAATTCATCAATGTGTAACAACAAGCAATATTGTAACAACAAATAAGAGTAACAACTAGTAGTAACTGTAACAACAATACGAGTAACAACAATTAGGACTCACAACAACAAACTGATAAATATTCACAAAAATAATAAACTCACGGAAATAAACCTAACACACATCTATTCCAGTAGCACCTCATCAGGAGAGTGGGCCCAAATCCCTGATCAGGGTTGTGGCGAGATCAATGATCATACCCTCTTCCTTTTTGGACCACTGCCTCCCTAGCCTTAAAAAACAATTCCAGAAACTTTGGTAGAGGAGACTTCCAAGAGAACCATTTCTGACCTCCTCACTGTAATCCACTAGAAATCACAATAGTTTCCTTCATGAAAGAAATATCCAGCCCATAGACCATAGAATGATTTCCTTCTAGGTTTAACACAAATTCAACTGTGATGGCTTCATCAAATCCTTGTAACCTCTCAAAGTACACATGCCACCATGCATCTAAGAAGACTTTCCAAACATATGCATTATGTCGATCCTGCTCTGTGGTCTCCATTTCATGTATCATAGCCTGCTCACCCATTCTGCGATGACTTTGTAACAACATTTCGGAGTAATAATAGTCCTTCAAGGAGGAGTGACAACAATCAGATGTGCAGTAAGAGATGTGATAGTGATGGGTGCAGTGAGAGTGAAAATCAGGAGGATAATGGTGAAATATGGAAAAATCATGGCAGATAATGGTAATGATAAATGGTAATTATGGTATTTACTTCACAGTGTTTGAAAGGATTGTTCATTAGTACAATAGTCCTAAATTCAAGTCCCAATTCATATGGGTATTATGCAAAGTATAGTGGAAAATCATGGAGTTATGCACTTAGCACAAGATTTAATAATAATAATAGAAAGTCATTATGGCATATTTCTCATTTATTATAGTACCTGCCCCCAACTTAGGGATGACCGTTCATGGTAATATTAAGTCATGTCACATGAATTATTAATCAAATCCACAAAATCGATCGGGGACGTACCTGGCAACTTACCTTGATGGAGCAACAACTATGGAGGAGTAACAACATCAAAGGGAGTAACAACACCCGAGGAGTGATAACATTGGGGGAGTAACAACACCTGAGGAGTAACAACATCAGGGGAGTAACAACACCCAAGGAGTAACAACACCACTAGAACACTTAGTTAAAATCATGATTGAGTAACAACACTAGAGGAGTAACAACACCAGGGTACTTAGACGAAGATCGCGATGAAGTAACAACACTAGAGGAGTAACAATGCTAGAGAAGTAACAACATTGGAGGAGTAACAACACTGGGGTACTTAGATGAAAATCATGACAGAGTAACAACACTAGAGGAGTAACAACACCAAAGGAGTAACAACAACGAAGGAGTAACAACACTTGGGTACTTAGATGAAAGTCACGATGGAATAACGAAACTAGAGGAGTAATAAAAATGGAGGAGTAACAACACCAGAGGAGTGCCGTTGAGGTACATGCAAGAAAAATATTGATAGAGTAGTAACAACATTTTATTATATTACATATTTATTTATTTATATTAGGGGTGCAACGGAGGAATTCCCTACAGTAATAACTTCAAAACCAGAGTTATTAGAGAGATATTTAATAAAGGAGTCCCTTGAAGCTGAACGACGATATAATTTGAGGCTATGTCCATTCACGATCAAGGTAGGATGTGCCTCATCAATTATTATAAGTCTAATAGTCCCATTATTGAACACCGTGTCAATATGGTCCCATCCACCCGGAGTAGAGTTTTCCCTTAAAATCCTTGAACCGAGAATCATAGAGTAATGCCCAATATCCTCTTTGAAACACCTTTTTCTTAATGGACTTGTCATGCTATTTAGTTTTCTGCACTGGATTGCAGCATTATTCTGGACAACTACTAAATGAATTTCATCCAACTCATTCAACTGTTCCAATCAGTGTTTCTAGGCTTCTGAAAAATCTAAACCTACTTCAAGGGTTGTCTTGAGAATCTTAATTTTGAATTCCATTGGTGTTGTCGCTCCCAGAGACAACCTTAGATTGCTTACAAGACCAGTGCTTGGGCTCATCTAGATTCTGTGTGTCTCATATGATTCTCAGGAAACTGGAGACATCACACACACACACACACACACACACACACACACACACAGATATATAAACAACATGGGTTGGTTCATTCATCTAAAGGCATAAGCCATGTATTTCTGGTAATTCTTCACATATACAACTCACAGAAATATATGCATAAAATAGTGGAGGTCGAGTAGTTCAAGGACCTAAATTTTAATAAGATTTGACAGAGCAATGAGAGAGGATAAGGAGAAGGAGTAACTCAGCACATAGAGCTTGAAGCATCAAGAATTCTACACTTATCACATAGATCTTGAAGCATCAATAATTTCTACACTTATCTGAGCTACAGGTAGATGTAATGGACGAAAGAGAGATTGGGTGTGATGATTCATGGAGCGTAATTTTAAAGATATAATATTAATATTCAATATGGGCACATGCATTAACAAGTCAATACAAATGAATATGTAAGAAAGTATGAAACATTTCTAGCAGCTACGATTACATGAATTCAAAGAGGAAACATGAACATAATAGAATTTAACATAAGGATAACATACTGTAGTACTCGAAGGAGGAATCACCACCATTTCCTTAATATTTTGAAAGATGCATATCATAAAGTCATACAGTCTAAAAATAACATGTAGTTCTTTCTTTAGGATTATGAACCTTTGTGAAGTGTTGCTTCCCACTATTTATCTATGGAAGGTAGCATTGAACATTAATTATAACAAAAATATCTTCAGCCAAGTCTTAGCTGTCAGATTTGACTAGCTGTCTCGGCCTGGGATGGTTTTGTGGCCCAAAAACACTACAAAATATTAATTACTTCATTAAATGGTTGACACATTACATGATTACAAAACAGGTCAACAACTTGATGGAAATGCCAAAAAAATATCTCCATGCCCATCCCTGGGATTTCCTTTTGTCAGGTTGTTGCTTGTCTATGGTCTGGCCACCTGTGTCACTCAACTAATTCTCGTCACTTCTGCTTTTACTGCTCAAATAATTTGTTCTTCAAAACTGGGAGCGATCAACTATTAGTTTAATGCCACAGCACACAAGTAGAGGAAACTTAGGTAGTACTTTGTCTTCCCTATGCATGGATCACCATGTTGAATAATTAAGTCTTCTCAAGCTTTCATGTATTCATTTACTCTATCAGCGTCGACCCTGGTTTCATGTCACAAGGAGCCATTCTAGGTTAAACCCTGCTGATTTTGAATGCTACATCACCTTTCTTAAATTCCTTATTTGCTAACCCACCACGCCTTTAAGGTTTTGCATTACTTTATCACAAAGTTATCGCATCAGGGTTTTCCATTAATGGGTCAAGCCTCCCCTTAACACTTACAATATATGATATGAAGGGGATTGGGCCCACCCGAGATTTTGTAATCAACTGTTACGTAGTATTACCTCTGTTTGCTTTTTTTGATGACCGTGCTTCTGGATATACACCAAAAAATACCCTTTCCATCCCATTGATTGAAAGCGAAATAAACATTTTAATGCTCATTAATCTGGGCCATTGATTCAGGCTTGTTGGTATCATAATCATAATATGGGAGAGAGGGCCCTTTTACCGCAGTTCATAATGCTTGCTGATTGTCCATACGCGAAACTTCAATAGAGCATGATACATGAAATATCGCATCCGTGAGGGTTCTCGCACATCGCTATTGCAAGTTGGAAGGGACTTCGATGGAGGAGGGACTTTGAATTGAGCGATCCCTAGTTGTGATATCACAATCGGTGAGGGATGGAATTATTGCAATCGACGAGGATGAGAAGTTACTTTATCGCATCAGCGAGAAGGAGTAGTGATGAGATTTGGATATAGAAATTGGTTGAGAACTTTTGCAATATGCAATATTGCAATTGCAAAAGTTAAAAAGGGAGTCAGGTGGATATGTATCACAAAAAGGGAAGGCGCTGATATCTATTATGTTCTTTGTGGGTCCCGATGCTTAAAAAGGGTTTCATCATGATTTATGAATATTTTAAAACATTTCAAAGGGGAATGGAAAACACGGCTAGAGTTGAGTATGCAAAGGGATTTCAGTTACTCTTCTTCCTCCTCTCTATTCTTTTTCCCTCTTCGTACAATTGGAACTCTATTTTGAGAAGGTGACAACATTGGCTCCATCTGGGGATGGGGCATTGGATTGCAATGCGTGGAGAACTTGCAAACTGTGAACTTCTCTTTTGGGCATGGAGTCTTTTCTAAACAAATGATAATTTTGTGAAAGTGGAATTTTCAACAAGAATTGGAAATTTCATATAATAATTACAATACACACACCAGTATTTACAGTGGGTGTAAGATAAGTACCTCTAATTTTGGAAATAAAGTTTGAGAAACTGACAATTTATTGGTAGCGCCAAAGATTCATCGTCCATATTTTTGAGCAGGTATGTGTTATTTCCTCTCTCTTCTAAAATTTTGAAAGCATCGAACTAGAGTGGATCAAATTTTCCATGTTTTCCTTTTTCTTCTTGTCGAATGTCCCATCGGAGAACCAAATATCCTGGTTCAAGAGGTTGACCCTTAGCCTTCTTGTCAAATAGGGATTTCATCTCCTACTGGTAATTTGACAATTCAACCCCCACCTATTCTATGTTTTCATGAAGTTCAACCAGTTGATTTATCCTTTGTGTCAAGGCACTTGGATCTTCCTCAGCTTCTTGTAGCAACTTCGCCATTGACATTGCTAATTGGATTGGAAAGACTACAACCTTACCATACACTAGCTCAGAAGCAAATTTTCTAGTGGATCATTTAGAGTTACTCGGTTAGCCCATAGGCAAAACTTCATTTAGGAGTCTTAGTTCCTCTAATTCTTGGTGATGGTCTTCTTCAACACTCTCACTATAGTTTTGTTTGAGGACTCAGCAAAGCCATTACCTTAAGGATAGTAGGTAGTGGAGTGCCCAATGATGATATTGAATTTCTGGTAGAAGCTGGTGAATTTTGCAGATTTGAAGACTTGAGAATTGTCTGTGATAATTTTGATAGGATGACCAAAGAGAGATAATATGTTCTCCTCCATAAACTTGATTACCATTGAGTCTATAACATTTATGGCTGGGATGGCCTCTACTTGCTTGGTGAAATAATCTGTGGTCATTAATATCCACTTATGTTGACCAATAGAAGGTGGGTTTATTTCTCCTATGAAGCCTAGTCCCCACTATCTGAAAGGTTCTTGCACATGCACGAGAATTGGGGGGAGAGGAGAAAGTTTTTGTCTCTCAGCAAACACTTGCCACTTATGGCATGACCTGACCTAGGAATGAACATTTCCAAATAGTGTAGGTCAGTAGAATCCTACCTTGAAGATTTTGTGAGTTGTGGTCTTCCAGTTGTAATGACCTCCAAAAACTCCTCCATGAAATTCCTCAATCACTTTATGAGTTTCACCTTCTACCAAAAATAACAACAAAACTACCACCGAGTCCTTCTAGTATATTTGACCATTGGATATGATGTACTTTTGAGTTTTTATTTTCAGAGTTCTGTATTTGGATTTATCCATCCCTAATGGTCACCTCAGGAATAAGAGATAATGGATGATATTCTTATACCAAGGTGATCCCTCATATTTAGCATAGATATTTTGCTCTGACATTTTAATCTTGTTTGCTTAACTTCTGTTTTGCCTTCCTCTGTTATCAGGTTTATCCCTAAAGCTTGGCAATTAGACTCCGATAAAATCTTGGCCAACCCCTCGCATTTTATGAGCTTAGTAGGCTTCATGTCTAACTCATATTCTTGTATCTTTGCTATCCACATACCCCTCTTTCCTTCACTATCTCCTTGCACGAGGATGTCCTTGACTGTTGACGTTGAGACAAATGTTATGTTTTTTGATTGTAGCACATACACTTGAAATGCCTTCAAATCCTTGACTAGTGCATAGGCTTGTTTCTACAAGATGTTATATTTCAGCCTAGAATCCCTCAGGACTTAGATGAAGAAGGCGGTGGGTTCTTCATAATCATCTTTATTCTTCTGTTGCATAATTGCGGCAATAAAAAGTGGAGAAGCAAAACAAAAGATATAGAAAAGGTGTTGAATAGTCAGGGCTGAATAGTACAAGTGCTTCAGCGAAATCTTCTTTAATTATAGTAAAAAAATATTCAGGGAAAGGGCTTCATTTGACTTCATTTTCCTTTTTTAGCATATCTGTTATTACCCTTCACTATTTCTGCATAATTGGGTATGAGCCTCCTCAAGGAATTTATTCCCCCAAAAAGGCTTGGACCTCTTTCTTATTTCTGGGTAGAGGAATGTGACCGATAGCTTCGAATCGGTTAGGATAAATTATCACTCTTTGCGCTACTATGTGTCCTAGTAGCTTCCCCTCACTCAAGTAAAACTGAGATTTATTGGGACTCAAAGAAAGACCATACCTCCTGCATTTATCAAAGGTGAGCTCCAAGTGGAGGATGTGTTCTTCATCGGTCTTAGAGAAGACCGTGATATCATCCAAATATACCACTATGAACTTGTTTTTCTCCCCTACAAAATCTATATCCATATCTCTCTGAAACGTGGCCCCTGCATTAATAAGACCGAAAGGCATGTGAGCATACATGAATGTTCCCCACGGGGTGGTGAAAGAAGTCTTCTTTTGATCATCAAGGTGGACAGCCACTTGGTTGTAACCAGAGAATCCATCCATCATGGACATTCTGATTGAGCCAACCACCTTATGCAATATTTAATCCCTCTTAGGCAGCGGGTAGTTGTCTTTCAGCGATGCCCTGTTAAGGATCTAAAAATCTACACATAGCCTTATTTCTCCATTCTTTTTATGGACTAGGACTAAGTTGGCCACCCACTCTGAGTACCTTAATGACACTATGATTTTATCTTGTATAAGTTTCCTCACTTCTTTTTCAATGAAGGGGAGTAAGAGTGGGTTAATCTGTATGAACTTCTACTTGCATGGTTTTATTCCACTCTTTAAAGGAATATTATGCTGTATGAAGTTAGTATCAAATGCCTTTAAATTCTCATAAGACCGGGAAAAAACATCCTTGTAGATTTTGAAGAGATTTAAATACCTTTGTTTGTATTGAAAGGGGATTCCTTTTGATAGTCCAACCATCTAGGTTTCATCCTTTGAGACGATATTGCAATATTTTATTTGTTTGTCCATCTCTAGAGCCAGTGGTTTTGAGGCTACATTTTGCTTGTTAAATAATATTTCCAGTGGGACTAGCCCATGAGGAATGGTATTCCCTTTTAGTTGCAAAACTTTATGTCCAACCACTGTGTCTTCCCACGAAGTGGGTTCTTGATTTGCCTCTTTTTCCTCTCCTTGATGAAAGGTTGAGTTAGTTAACTCCACAACTACTTCTATAAATCGTTTGATCTGCTCATTGTCCTCGAATACCTGCCATTGCTTGACATTATCAGGTATAGAGGGTCTGTATCTGACCTCGACCTCATATCTGAGAAGAGGATTTTGAGGGGGTTTGAAATTTATTGCTGCTACAACAAGGGAATCAACCATTCTATTTCATTTTCTAGGTAGGAATTGGATACTAAAGGCTATCAAGAAGTTATCAATTAAATCCCAAACTTCATCCTGGTAAATACTCAATCTAGGATGTTTAACGTGGCACTGATCTCTAATCTGCTTTACAATCAACTCAAAGTCTCCATAGACAATTAAGCATTCAATATTCATATTGCTTGTTGTTTGCGGCCCAAGGAGAAATGCTTCATACTCTACCAAATTGTTGGTTTCCTCAAACTCTAGCTTGAATGAGAGGGGTATCAAGCTACCCTCACGAGATACCAACAATACTCTTGCTCCATTTCCCTCTTTGGAATTCACTCTATCAAAGTATAACTTCCACACTTTGTTTTCATCAGCATGCTGGTGCTCTAACTACATCGTTAGGTGTGCTGATGTTTCTTCTAAGATGGTCTCATCTTCTTCTAGGAACAAGTAGGAGAGGTCGCTTTCTTTTCCATATATAGGGGAATTTTTAGAACCTTTAGTTGGGGTCACATTTTTTACAATTCTAGGCTCTCTGTACAACCTCATTTCTTCACCTCCAAAAGTGGGAATAGTGGCATAAGTTAGATCTAAGTTGATAGAGCCCCCCACCTTGGAACCCCAAGACCTAGATAGGAGCATGCCAAATCAAGGGAGAATATCTGCCACTATGATGTCCATCACTACTCTCTTCATAGGGATCTGAGCGAGGTTTAATACCAGATATTTTATCATTCCCAAGAATTTGATCCTCTTAGAGTCAAAGGAGTATAGGTCCTTGTAGGGCCTGGTGATTTGCAAGTCAAGTTGGTCGATCACAGCTAAGGGCATGGGGTTATGCGAGGCTCCAGAGTCCAACATGAAGTTATGAAATGAGAGGTCATGAATTAATAGGGTCACATAGAAGGGTGCAGTGGAAGGATCAAGTTATTCAACATGAGGCCCAAAAGCAACCATTGGTATTTCTTATTGAAGATTTAAATAATCATGGGTCGGTACTGAGGTGGATGGGAGCATGAAATGAGAGACTTGGGATTTATAGGTTGGCTACTTTAGAAGCTCAATTAGAGGAACAAGAATCTTTACCTTTTCAAGTTCCTTCTGAAGATTTAATGTAGGTTGGCCGTCTTCTACACCTCCTAACTCTGCTTCTCTTTCCTTATCACTTGTAGTTTTTATTAAAATAGGTGCCTTATTTTCTACATGTTCCTCGAAGCTATTACATTCCTTATTTGAGGAGACTTTTTCCTTGGATGCATCAGGATTAAACTTACCTTTCCCTTTATCTGGCACTAGGGGAATATCTTGGGGAGTAGTTCCATATTGTTGTTACGGTTCTCTCGACCTCTTTCTTGAAGATCTTAGATCATACCTTTGACATAGTTGTGCTTGCATGAAATCTGCAAATTGTTTACAATAATCACCTATGTCCTCCTCATTTGCGGCTACTTCCCTATCATGACTTGTCTCCTAGTGAGCCATATTTTCATGTTCTTCTTCAAAGAAAGAGGAATACAAGTTTCCCTAAATCTCATGTGTATCTAATTATTGTTCATCAACACCATCTTCTAAATATAGAGGATGCGGGATCTGATCAAGTTGGTCCTTTCTTTCCCTTGGAAGTATCTCTAATAGTGGCCTTCTATACTATGGGTTATAACCTCAGTTGTTACCTTGAGAATTCAGTTTCGGGAGACTCTTGTTCTCCAGGTCAAGTTTCACCACCTCATGCAATAAAATCTTGATGCATTTATCCATTTCTTCCCACTTTATATATGGTGATTCTTTAGTTTGACCAGAGGAGGATGTTTCTTCTTTTCCCCTTTTCTTCTCTGTAGGTTCATCCTTACCTCTTGACTTCCTCGCTGAGGCGAAATTTTCTTCTACCTCAAGGGAATCAACTTGGAGTTGATCCAAAGAGCAAGAATTACTTTCTCTTAGGGTAAAAACAAAGTCAGATTCAAAGGCTCCCACAAATATTACACAAGAAACAACTTGAGGAGGTTTTATTTCACTAGGTAGGTTATTATACTGCTTATTGAATCTTTTTATGAATTCTTAAATACCCTCTTCGGGCTTCTTCCTTATAGCATTGAACTCTATGAGGACATACGCATGACTTCTCTTTTCACCCCATTTTTGTGTGAAAGAGTTTTCGAGTTCCTCCAAGGTAGTGATGAAGGCATTGGGTAGGACTTTAAACCATTTTCTAGACTCTCCATCAAGGGATTGTGCAAAGAGTCTTAGAACCACCTCCAGTTGTTTTACATTTAGAATCTCAACAAAAGCACATAAGGTTTAAATGTACCTCTGTGCAGTGTTTTCATCCTCCCCATTGAACCTAGACAAAATATTTAGGTATTCCTAAGGCATAGGACTTAGAGGTTGAGCTAAGTCAAGAGGGGCATATTTATTTAGTAAGAAACCTAGAAAAACCATCTGAATTATTTTTTTTTGGGGGGGGGTTGAGATTTGCCGAAGGAACTTGGGCCAAAACCATAGTGGTTGGAGTGGATAGACTGAAAGTAGAGTATGTAAGGATCTTAGGAGTAAATTTTGAGTAGTGAATGTGATCCAGATTTAAACAGGAACGCAATAGATTACAGAGATAACCATAAATACAGAGATGTGATAACCATAAACAAAGAGATGCAGCGGAAATAATACTTCATTTCATTAATGGAAAATACTGAAATATGCTTACAACCAGAATTGGAAATAAACCAGCTAGGG
>APFE031514353.1:61419-88092 GCA_000404065.3 Pinus taeda | reverse complement strand
TTATCAAAACCCTTTTATTCTTTAGACTTATAATGCAGAAAAGGTTAGGAAATTTATTAGAAAACCACTAGATTATTATTCAAAAAGCATACCTTCCAAGCGCTCCACAGAGGGGGTGTTACACATTGAACTTCATCAGAATCCTACATTACCTTTTTGGTACCACACAGCTCTCCTGAACTCCATTAAATTTCCTCTTTCTCAACCAATTCCCAAGACTCAAAACTTAAAAGGCAATACATGAAAAAATCAAAAGAAGACCATGAAAATCAATAAAAATGTGACATCGTAACACAGTGGTGTGCTCATGCACTAGACATAACAAAACTGCAAATCAAGTGCAAGAAAATCACAAAATACCAAAAGCACAAGACTAAGAAAAGACACCATAACTCAATCCCCATGGTTCCCAGTTCTTCCAAGGAAATCTCAACCCAAGCCTTCTTCAATATTTCATGGCAGTCTCCTTGCCATGCAATCTCCTGCATCATACTACCAATATCACATAATTGTCAGTGCATAAATAAATACAACAACACACCAAATACCTTACCTTGAGGTTCCAAGCACTTTGCTTGCAACTGAACACATCCACACCATCTCATAAGGTATTCCAATTTCCTTAACAGATCCACCTGTAGCTAGAGACTCTAATATACTTGTCAATTACATGTTCATGAATATAGCATATATCCTCATAATGTCAGACAAATTCAAGGTTAAGAAGGCTTTCGATATGCAAAGAACTCATTCGTTTGGAATTAGGTTTTTCCAAACATAGCCAAGGAATTCTTTCCCAATTCCTTTCCTTTACCTTTTTACCTTGCTACAATCGAGGCTTACTATATATTGTCACATCACCCAATTGTTATCTATATAAAAAATCAACTATTACATTTTCACTCTAATACCAAGCATGTTCCATGCAACTGGTCACACATGTCAATCACATGTTCAAAATGTCAAGACAATCATATATATTAGTTTGAAATCAGCATTTAGCAAGACTACCAATCATGTCATAATCCATAGTCAACTCATAGTCATTAAACATAATGCTACAACTATCACTTACTTACACTCAAGTACATATCAACTATCTCAGCACATATATGTTATTACAATCACCTTAAAACAAGATCATTTCTTCATGCAACACATACTGATATCATGCAATTAATCAAACATTCAAACAACTCGCAAACATACCATGTTAGATAAATCAACTAGATAACATAATAGACACCAAACACTCAAACACCAAATACACGACATAATCAAACAGTCAAGCACAAAGTAGATGACATAAGCAAGCTCATACGTTAATGTGTTTCAAAGGAGGCTATCTTGTCTTCACAATCAATCCAGATTAGCACAACATAATATCACATCATATTAACTCATACCTAAACTTCATAACCCTAACCATTTGCATAGACCAATCCAACTTAGTATGATACATACAACATCAAAATATTAAATGCAATAACCCTAATCATCAAGCTAACTATCATATAACAAGAAGAAGTTAACTTATAACATACTCATCAACAACATCTAACATAATCATCGAGTTATCTAACATAAAACAATAGTAGCAATGCATATTGTTGTCCTTTGAGATAACCTAAGGTCAATTAGTTATGCCAAAGCATCTATAATGTTTTGTTGTTTTAAATGATTGGATGACTAGTGAACTGTTTATAAATAAGTGCTTTAAACTTAGATTGATTCTTAATAAAATAAAAGGTTGTTCTTTACATGCACATGGTAATTTTGATTTTAGTGGGATGGATAAGTAGAATACGAAGAAATATAATTGATTTAATATTCAAACTGAGTATTTAACCATTTATAAGCAGAAATTAAGAAAATAGTGTTTTCATAATCAACAAAATATAAACAGACTATCACAGAGATCTAGTGCATTTTATTCTCAAAGAGGAATTTCCAATAACAGATAGTTCTATAAATTTATCTCTTATTTAAATTACAACTTCATAGAGGATCTAAAATGAAACTAAAATTCAATTAAATTTTAAATCGGATAACTACAAAAGACATGATTTATATGAAGAAGACATAATGAATAAATAAGATGAAATACAACTCACTGAGAGAGACCATATGAGGCAAATCCAAAATCTTTTATTATCTAAAAAATGCTCCAACTTAGTACAAATCTGCTTGATGACTTGTTCAAGGGTTCAACCCTGAATACTTCAACAACATGAAGTATTTAAACAAAATCTACAAAAATATTACAATTAATGCCTGAGTGACACGACATTCTATTATTAACTTATAACTAACAGAAAAGAAATAATGCAATCAAAAGGAATGCATCTGTTGAAGTGATCTGAACATTTGGCCTTGCTTTGGAGGAGAATAGTTGCTGAGTGGCCACTATTTGGGTCCTATGCTGGTGAAGCTGACATGTCTTTTTAATCCTAGAATTCACACAACCTTTCCCACCGCTCTTCTTCTGGAATAGTAATCTTTGTCACATTGCGGTAGATCTCATCTACCTCACTATACCAAGCAAAAGTGGGTTTTACTACAAAAATGTGTTTTATCTTGTATCGGATAAAACTTATGTTGCTGATAGTTTCATAAAAATATCTCCCTGTCATAGAACCTTTCATGTTGGAAGACTTAGTTGTATCCTTGGAAATGTCCTAAAGCTTCTTCATTGAGTCTTCCCTGGTCATTAATTTGTCATTGATCACAAATAAGGAAGGCAAACCTTTCTTGTTTAATGCATCTATTCTAGTGAAAAACCTATTAACTACTACCTCTAGAGTGTGACACTTCTCTGTCAGTTGTACAACCAAGTTATTATTTGTTATAACTTTGTCTACCTCCAGAATGGTTTTTGTTCTCTCATCTACTCCTAGATCATCTAGCTCATATCTGTTTTTGGAATTGAGTAACTTTGTTGGGAACGGGATCCCCCAAAGGGTAGTTTTGGGGCTAAAATCCCATGTTGGAGTCAAATTTGGTAATAAAATTGTAAAGACTCCACATTTTGTGGTCACGGAGCGCGTAAGTATCATAAGTCATAAAGGGTTGGCTGCCCTTAGTTTTGTAAAGTAAAGTCAGCTATAAGAGGTCTACCCATGTTCCACGGACCATGGGATTGTATAAAAAGAGCCAAGCTCTAAGTAGTTTTAGAGACACACAATATAAGAGAGTCATAACTCTAAAGTAATAAGTCTAAGTTTGGGTCATAGCGTAGGTAAAGGCTCTGCAGCTAATTGCGCAGAGGCTTAGGGTAAAAGTCCGCAGCTGAGTGCGTGGACCCCTGCAGTTGTGCGCACAAGGTGAATAGAGTATGTAATCACTTGGAAGGTACCAATTGTTGAAAAGTGTGCAACAAGAAATGCTTGTTGAGAATGCAACAAGATGATGGAGCTTAGTGGAAAAGAGTCGCCTTCACTAAGTGGGCCCGCAGGCTATTTTTGGCGCAAGTCTATTTTTAGACATATGGATCATGTCTATGGATTGCAGGTTGCTGTTTATGGATGATTGATCAAGTTGGAAAAAAAGATGGACTTCTATTTTTGATGAAAGTGTGAGTGATCACAGTGTGAGTGATCAAGTCTATTTTTAGACTGGCTGTCAAAAATAGAAAAGTCAATATTATTATCTCACAATAATATTTGAACTATAAACTTAATCTTATTCTCTTGGAGCACTTCAGTTCGAGCTACGGATGTGGCACATGCAATTGCATGAAGGAAATACGTGGTTCTTATGAGTTAGTTGAATATGACTTCAGTTAGAACTCAAGTGAGTTGAGTTTAGTGGACTGGAGGTGCAGTTGATGGAGTTGTGTTCAGTTTAGCTTTGTTAAACTGGTTGTATTTAGTCTAACTGGCGAATACAACTAATTAATACATCAGTTATTAATTAATTCACAAGTTATTAACTCATAATACAACTAATGAATACATCAGTTAACTCAGTTGCATGTCAGTGCATGTTCAGTTCAGCAGGGACAGGTGTTAGAGAATCATATTACTATCAGTTGTGACTATAGTTGTGCACCAGATCTTGCACAAATCAGGGGATTGAGTATGCCAATGAGTTTTCCCACATTGTAGCTTGGAAATACGTGATTTAGCCAAGGAAAGACGTGGCTGACTTGGTATTATCATCATTCTCATTGCAGGTATTGAGCAGCGGAGGCAGGCAAGCAGCGGAAGAGATTTGAGCCAGTGATTGATTCAGATCTGAGCTGTATTGTGTGTAACAGGAGGAGCTGGTACTGGATTGCTTGTGATAAGCATTGTACTTTGTAATGTTACATGACTCAATCATTAATATACAGATAGTTGGGGTTTTTAGCGAGATGCTTTCCCCGGGATACATACTGTGTTAATGTGTGAATGCTCTTGATGTTTTATTGTTATTGGTGCTGCTATATTGATGATCAACGTAGAGGAGCTTATGTATTGTGTTTTTCCGCAATAGTACATGATCAGGATAATCTCCATTGAATATGTGTTAAATTATTCAAAATTTCTACAAACATTGTTCCAGGGAGGGTCACGATGAAGCTCATTATTGGAAGCTTCATCCCAAAATGAAACCAAAGAAATCCAACAACAAAGGGAAAGAAAAGATAGTTTTCGTCATTCAAGGGGATTTGGGATCCGATACGGGTGATGAAACTAAAATTACAACCATGGGTATAAAAGGAAAAGAATCCATTGCTAGAAATAATATATCAAATTGTCACACTAGTACTCCAAATGAAGAAACAAGGATTGAATTGTTTCATGTGAGGGTAATCTCAAAACATACAAAAATCGACACACTTTTTGATAGTGGGTCTCAAGCCAACTTGATATATGATGACTTAGTCAAACAACTTAATCTTGAAACTATTTTACATCTCAAGCCATACCCATTGGGTTGGATATGCAAGGACACAAACTTACAGGTTACAAGCAATGTATTCTTCAGTTTGTAATTACAACAAACTTCATTGATGAATTTGAATTAGATGTTGTATTGCTTGATATATCAAGAATTGTTTTGGGTAGTCCTTACCTCTATGATATAAAAGAAATCTTCTATCGTCATGAAAACAAGTACCACTTGTGCAAGGATGGTGTGGAGTATATTGTGAGAGCTCATCGCAAGAAACTAAATCTTTCATTAGTTAATGCAGGGCAAATGAAAAGACTAGTGAATTCAAGCAAGAATTTAGTGCTTCTTATGATAAAACCCAATGTTGATATTGATTATGAAGCGTTTGATGGTTGTAATTCAAAATTGAAAACTGATTTGGTTCATATAGTTAACCATGATGATGAGGTGTTTCATAAAGCAAAAGGATTTCCTTCCAAGAGGAGAATCCAACATGAAATACCATTGCAGCAAAAGTGTCTTCTTCATAACATTGACACGCACAGGATGTTAAGAAGGGAAAGTGCAGAAATAACAGAACAAATCCAAGGTTGTTGAACAAAAGGATCATTTGACCTTCTCCTTTACCTTGTGGTGCACCTCTTGTTTTAGTCCCCAAGAAGAATGGTAAGCATCTCATTGAATGGGATTCAAGAAATGCTTTTCATCAAAGTAGAGTTGTTGAAGGAGACACATGGAAGACGACATTCAAAACCAAGCAAGGTTTGTTTGAATGTCTTGTTATGCTTTTTTGTCTTTTCCATGCTCCTACTACTTCCGTGCATATGAAGCAAGATGTTTTGAAGCCATTTCTAGACATGATAGTCTACTTGGATGAAATTTTCATTTTCAGAAAATTTCATTATGAACTTGTCATGTATGAGAAATAAATACTTGATGTCTTATGTCAAGAACATTTGTTATTGAAGATGTCAAAGTATATGTTGGATAAAACTTCTTTGATGAACTTGGGCCATGATATTGGAGAAGGTGAGCTGAAGTTAGACCTCTCTAAGATTGATGCCATTATGGATTGGTCAATGCTCAAGATAGTCATTTGGATAAGAGGTTTTTTGGGAGAAGCCCAATGTTGGAGGAAAGATTTTGTTAATTTTTCTTCTATTGTAGCTCATTTGCATTCTTTGGCACTTATGCAAAAGGTCTTCTAGTGGGGAGGCAAACAACAAGAGTCATTTGATGCTTTAAAACAAAAGATTAGTTCAACCTTTATACTTGCTCTTCTAAACTTGAAAATGTCATATGAGTTTTAGGTTGATGTATGCGACTATGCCATGGGCACAGTCTTTATGCAATATGGTAAGCCCATTTCATTTCATTCAAAAAATTTCAATGGTGCAGTGTTTAAATTGCAGAGACAAAGCCACTTTCGTTGGATGGGTTTTCTTCTACTATTCCACTTGGTCAAAAGGTATGAGAAAGGCATAAGCGATAAATTTGTTGATGTACTTTCTAGGCCTATAGTTTATATAATTACTTTCCTCAAGCATCATTTTGTTTTACATGAAAGTTATGTTCAACAAAATACATACTTTCAAGATGTATATTCAAGCTTGAGTCAAAGGAATCAAGTAGAGGAATTTGTTTACCATTTGCATCATAATGTGTTGTATCATTTTGGTAAGAAGGATGTTGCTACTAATAGTAACATGGACAAAGCCAAAGAGTTCATTAAACGACTCCAAATGGTACATCAAATAGTGAAAGATCAACTTGAAAAGGGAAAAGGCAAGTACAAAGAAAGGCATGACAAAATTGAGTAGATCACAAGCAACAAGTCAGTGCCAAATGGATAGAGGTTGGAAAGGTGAGGGAACTATACCCTCATCAAATTAGGGCGAAATTGTAGGATCATGCCAAATTTGGTGCAATTTGTTGAGCTAATAGTGGCCTAACTAGGATAGGTAATAACTTCTTTAGTTTTCGACCAAATTGAATGCAAAAAGAGGTTAGGTAGCCATTTTTTAGTATTATAGACTCATTGGAGCAAGTTTTAGAAGCATTTTAGCATTGTGAACACATATTTTTACACTTTTGAGCATAATAGAGAGGCCCAAGCCATTAGAAACTGGACCAAGGAGACGTAGCCCAAAAGGGGTAAACTCCTTTATCATGTTCCTATTGTAATGTATTTTTTATGATGTTATGTACATGCTTATGTTGTTGTTCAGTCTTTTATTTATGTTTAATTTCTCATAAAATTAACATAAAAACTCATTTTTCACTTGCAAAAATTCATGAATCCTTAAGCACAGTGAAAGCATTTTGTTTCTAATCTGAGGAGGATCTTAGCACAACAATTTAATATTCTAAATCAGATTAGCCAGGGAAGTGCATATAGGGTTTTATTTTTATTTTCATACCATATTAGATGCATTCATTTTCTAGATGCATAGTTAAAATAATTTAGAATGCATGTATAGAGAACAAGATTCTAGGGGTAGATTTGTAAGTAGCAGTTGAGGACTCAGTTGAATACCAACATCACCAACCACCCCCTTTATACCACGTAGTGCTACACCATCCAATGACACTCGCATTCCATTCATAGCAGGTAGACATAGACTTCGTAAAGTACATAGATTTGAAATTTAGCCCGCGGATTCACCAACCTCATCTACAGGAGTTGTAGTCGAAGAAACTACATCCCCTACTGAAGGAGTCATATTTCTCTCTTCAAAATGTAAACAAATCATAGGATAGGAGTTGGAAGTGCCTAATGAAGAGGAGCATGAAGTTTTTTTTTTTTTTTTTTTTTGGCATACCCCTAATAGAAGAGCCAGAGGAAAAAGTAGACAATCCTACTATTGAACCTTACATTAGCTCTGAAGAATCTATAATTGCAGGAGAAGGGAGAGGAGAAGTACATAATGGAGATGGTGAACCTAGGACTGGTATGGGAAGAGGTGATAGAGGAGGTCAAGGTGACAAAGGTGTTGATGAATATCCTTATGGATTTCCCATCATATATGAGGATACCACAACCACCATGAAAAATATCTCATCTTCTATCCTTCCTAATTTCCATGGCTTACGAACTAAGGATTCTGAAACATTTCTTTTTGAGTTTGAGGTACAATGGATATCATATGATTATTTACTTGACACTAAAAAATTGAAATGGTTTCCAACCACTCTAAAAGATGCAACTCTTAAATTGTTTATGGGCCTAGAAACACAGTCTATTAGAACATGGGATGAAATGAAAAGGATATTCCTAGAAAAATACAGGGACTATTATATGCATCATTACCTTAAGGATGAGGTCTTTAAGATGGTTCAAAGGGAGGATGAAAACCTTGAAGATTTGGTGGAGAGATTTTCTTACAATATCAAAGGGGCTAAGATGCATAACTCAGATGAAGAGACACTAAAAAATATTTTGCTAAAACGATAAGGGATGAGTGGATTGATACTCTTAATTTAATGGGAAAAGAGATGTCTCCCAGTTGTCATTTGATGAAATCTGTGAGTTGTGGAAACACGTTTCAAGAGGTAGGCCAAGATATGGTAAAATTCAAGAGATCTAGTCATGTCAAGAGTAAGAAAATTTGCATTTGGAAAAGTAAGTAGAGAATAATTAGGAAAATCGCTTGACAATTTCAAAATAGACATCCTTGGAAATATTAGAGAACAATTAGATATTCTAAATATACAAAACAAGCAAAAATTCAAGAATGCTACATTATCTATATTTTGTCCCAGGTGTAGGAAAAAACATGCTCTATGAGAATTTCATCTTGATAGTGTTGAGATATATGTCATATGTGTTGAAAACCATGATACAAAATAATATCCTTCAATACTTGGGCTTAAGGCTATCTTCCAAGATGAAGCTGGAACAAGTCAAGTTTAATCACTTTGCTTTATTGCTAAGAGCACTTGGCAACCTTAACAAGCAAGTATGACACACTGTCCCAACGCTCAATATCAATCATATGCGCAACCACAAAGAAATTGGAATGCACTCATGCCTTGGCAAACCTAGCCACGTCGACCCCAAAATCCATCTTGGGCATAAGGTTGGCAAAAATATTATGGTAGGAATCCTTAGTATCCTCAATACCAACCCCAATATTATCCCCCTCATCCTTCACAACCTTCTCAACCACAATTTATACCCTAATTGTCCAATCAACCACTTCCTCTTCCATCTGATCCATTTCCTCAAAAGTCTAATCAACTACTTACTCAACCAGTTTCGAATCCAAACGATAAAACTCCTCAATAACCCAATTACAATGTTGAGGGTCATAATTTTCAAGCCTGCATGATAGCTCCTTAAGTATGAATGATGTTCAACTTAGATTGGTAGGGTTTTGCATAAAAAGTCACCACCAGTTGTTATCCAAGAATTTAAAGAGGACAAGGTTCCTAAAAAAGAGACACCTCTTCATCAAGAAAATACTCCTCCAAAGGAAGATGTTCCTACTCAAATAGGTGAGAACAAAATAAAATCAACTCTCACGATCTCCTTACAGAATCCCCCTTTTCCAGAAAGGCTCCAAATTGATAAGGGAATATAAAGGAAAATCGTTTTACCTGATTATGGTATGCTAGATGAATTGAAGAACATTTGCATCAAAATTCCTTTATTTAAAACTATAAAGGAAATCCCTATATTTGGAAAGACAATAAAGGAGTTGTGCATTGAAAAACTAGAGAGAAAAAGGAAAGATGTTAAAAATATTCAATTGGTAGGAAAGATTGTAGATATTATGATGGGGAAACTAATAGTTCAAAAATATTTAGATCTAGGTAGCCCCATTGTAAAATCAACATCAATGGTATTGAAATTCCAAACACTTTGATTGATTTAGGAGCAACCATTAATATCATGAGTAAACAAACTATGGATCAATCAAAGCTTCAAGGTCTTCAATATACTCCAACTTTGTTACACTTAGAGGATAGATTTGTTATCAAACTTGATGATATATTAGAATATGTATCTATGTCTTTAGATTCATGGGAGTACCCTATCAATTTTATGATTTTAACTCCCAAGAATAATTTAGGAGGCCATCCATTGATCCTTGGTAAACCTTGGCTAGCTATAGTTGATGCATTCATAAGTTGTAGATCTAGTGATATGAACATTTATAATGGTAGCTCTACTAAGAAATTCACATTGTATCCACTTTCAAAAACAATAACCGAAGTATAAAGTGAAGTTTGGATTGATGATGATAATGAAGACTTTGAAGATATCCAGTTTGTATTTACTCTTTCACAAATTGATGAAGAGGATCAATTAATAAATTAAATGAGTAATAATGATTCTTCTTCATATTGTGAACAAGATCAAAGTTTTCAAGAATATTTCAATATTGAATATTTATCAACTCGTCAATCTAAAGTATATTTACATTATGTGGAAAAGTTTGTTAATTTTTTGGTAGAAATTTTTCTAGGTAAAACATTAACCATTAATAGTAACCTGGAAGAATTCCAAAAGAGGAAATTGATAAAGATGATACAAAAAAATTCTTCTACATATGCATGGGAATACACGGATATGAAGGGAATCGATCCTAACACATGTATGCATCATATTTACATCCAAGAAAATGCCAAACTAGTTAGACTCCTCAGAGAATGATGAATCTCAATCTGAGATAAATTGTCAAGGAGGAATTACAAAAATTGTTTAATGTGAATTTTATTTATGTGATATCAAATAGTGAGTGGGTTTCACCTTTATTGATTGTTCCTAAGAAGAATGGAAAGTGGAGATTGTGCATTGATTATAGGGAACTAAATAAGGTTACTTTAAAATATCACTTTCCTCTACTTTTCATTGATCAAGTCCTAGATACTTTAGCAGGGAAGAAATATTTTTCATTTTTAGATGGTTTCAATGGATATAACCAAATCCAATTAGAACCAAAAGATCAGGACAAAGCAACTTTAGGGAAGAAATATTTTTCATTTTTAGATGGTTTCAATGGATATAACCAAATCCAATTAGAACCAAAAGACCAGGACAAAGCAACTTTTACATGTCCATGGGGTACATATGCTTATAGGGTACTTCCTTTTGGATTATGTAATGCACCTACAACATTTCAAAGAGAGGTTCTAGGTATATTCTCTGACTTGATTCATGATTGTGTAGAAGTTTATATGGGTGATTTCATTGTTTATGGAAACACTTTTGAAGAAGCTCTTGAAAAATTAGAAAAAATACTCATTAGATGCAAAGAAGCAAATATTTTATTAAGTCATGAGAAATGTTCTATGATGTTTAATTAGGGGATTGTTTTAGGCCACCACATTTCAAGTGACAGGATCAAGGTGGATGAATCTAAAGTGGAAGTAATTTCTAAAATTTGAGTTCCTACTTGTCAAAGAGATGTTAGAAGTTTTCTCAATTTTAGAGGATATTATAGAAGATTCATAGAAAACTTCACAAAAATAGCTTCTCCACTCTTTAAACTTCTTACAAAATATTGTGATTTTGTCTGGAATTCTAATTGTCAGAAAGCATTTGAACTATTGGAGCACTAATCTTAATGGGACCTAATTGGTCTCTTCCTTTTTCACATTTCAACTGATGCTTCTGATATAACTTCAAGAGTTTTTTTCTGCAAAGTTTAATTACATGGTAACATAAAAGGAGTTTTTAGTTGTTGTTCATGCCATCAATAAATTTCAACATTATTTTATTGGTTATGAAACTTGCATTCATACAAATCATTTTGCTATTAGATATTTCATGAATAAACAAATTACTAGTGGCAAGATTACTAGATGGTTGATATTACTATAGGAATTCAATATTACCCTTCTAGATAGGCCTAGAAAGGAAAATACAGTTGTTGATTTCCTTTTGAGAATGAAAAATGATAATATGGAAACTCTTGTAAAGGACAATTTTCCTGATGAGTGTCTTTTTTGCAGTATCTACTAAAACTCTTTGGTTTGCAAATATTTCTAACTATTTGGCCACAAGAAAGTTTCCCCCACATTTGTTAGCCAAAGAAAGACATAAAATTATCAAGACCAGTGCACCTTACTCATGGATAGAGGGAGAATTATATCGGACTATACCTGATCTAATTATCTGAAGATGTGTTCGAGAGGATGAAGTACCAGAGATATTGAAAGCTTTCCATGACGAACCATGTGGATGACACTTTGTTGATAGAAGAACTGCATATAAATTCCTTCCTTTGGGAAATTATTGGCCTTATACTTTTAGAGATTCTAAGGAATATGTCAAAATATGCAACAATTGTCAAAGAATGGGACGACCCATACAATTAGATGAAATTCCTCTGCAACCTCAGGTACTTGTAGAGCCTTTGAAAAACAGGCTCTAGATTTTGTTGGTTTAATCAATTCTCCATCTAAACAAAAAAATACATTCTTGTTTACACATATTATGTTATAAAATGGGTAGAAGCTAAACCACTTCATTTTACTACTGAAAATGTCATAGTTATATTTCTTTTTGAGGATATTTTCACTCGTTTTGGTGTCCCAAGGGAAATTGTAACAGATCAAGGTGCTCAATTCACATCATAGTTGGTCCATAAAATTATGGAGAAATACAAAATCAAGCACACAAAATCTATTGCATATAATCCGCAAGCCAATGGGTTAAGTGTAATCCATCAATAAGGTACTTGAAGCAATCCTGACCAAGGTTATGCATTTGCATGGAAGAGATTGGGAAGAAAGACTTCCGGAGGCACTTTGGGTGTACTGTACCACATGTAGGAACACTACTAGACATACTCGTTATGAAATTATCTATCGGAAGCAAGTCTTGCTTCCAATTGAATTCCAGGTGGAGACATTTAGAACATCAACAAAGTTGGAACTTGATCTATATGAAGCTCAAAAGCAAAGGTTAGCAAAATTGGATGAGCTAGATGAGATTCGACAAGACGTTATCCAAAGAACTAGCATAGTCCAACAACAGAGATTGAGATGGCATGATAAATTAATCAAAACCAAGAAATTCAAACTAAGTGATTGGGTTCTTATTTTTTACTCTAAATTCAAGGATTTTCAAGGAAAATTTCAAGCTCATTGGCTTGGTCCCTACAAGATAAATATTGTCTTTGATAATGGAGCAGTTAGAAGTAGGACTATTGATGAAGAAAAGAATACATTTCTTGTTAATAGACATAGGTTAAATTTATATCATAAGACCTTAACAAAAGAGGAGTTTGTCAAATATTTGCGATCCAATTATGATTTCAAGTTGGTTGAAAAATAAGAATTTTTTCCTCATCCTCCAGATTAATATATATTATTTATATAATTTTAATATATATATTATATATAATATATATTATATATATATATTATATATAGATAGAGAGATGAGAGAGAGAGATGAGGGAGAGAGAGAGAGAGAGAGAGCGTAATTAATAATAATAATTAGTATAGATATGAATACCAATCTTGCTGGCATAATCTATGCATAAAATATTAACTGAAAACCAAGAATTCTTGGTAGTTTAGATTTTCAGAATTTCTTGCCTTGTCCCACTTCCTTTTTATCCCTCCTTCTTCTAATAAATTTTCAGGTCTAATAAATATTTTTGGAGACCTATTTTTCTACAAGCATTCTCAGAAGTTAGCAACACAAATAAAGATCAACCACATGATTAGCAACAAGCTTCAAGGAAGGTTACAAAGTTTAGATCGATAGCTACAAAATTTGCAAATTTCCATAGCTCTTGTCAAATTCCACAACTAGTGACAAACCTGCAAAAGTGAATCGATCAGTAAGCATCCAAATGGCATTATAAATGTGGAAAATGGACAAATGGCTACATCAAAAAGGTACCAAAAGGTGTGTACAAAGAATATTAAGTAATTTTTCATTAAGAAAAGATAGATCTATGGGATTTTATAATAATTTTGATACACTTCCTTTATCATTATGACCATGTACTATAATCCATCATGTTCACACTCGACCTCGTTATCGTAATCCATGTCATTATAATAAAATCCTCCCACCGAATGCAAATGATTTGAAAAATCCTAGTGGTCCTACAAATAGGGATCAACCAAGCTTGTGGAAAATCATTAGCAAAGAAGGTGTTATATTCAATTTCAATCACTTGCCTATTTCATCCATACCCTACTTCCATCAACCTTACTCATTCACTGCTATATACATATCCATTTGTCCCAGTCAAGAAAGAGGTAATTTGAGGGTTCAACTTCTCTTCCGCCATGGGTGTTACTATCAAGTTTGAGCCACATGAAGAAAATTTTCTTAGCACCTATTCAAAGGTGATAGACTAGCCACAGAAAGTGGGATAGCTTTAGTTTTTTGAGAAATTAAATGGGCATGAAGTAGAAGTTACACAAGCTTTTTCTAAATCCTTTGATGGTGTAGAGGCTGAGATAGGGGATATAAAGCTCAAAATTTCCGAATCATTCATAGTAGAGGCAACAAGACTACCTCAAATTGGAGAGATTTGGTTCAAAATCCAGAGGCTTAAGGATGGATACTGGTGAATTTTTTCATAGATGGACACAACAACATTCAAGAAGGGGATACCAGTCATTGTGCTAAAGACTAAATGGAGAAACCTATTGCTCATCCTCCAAAAGTTTCTAACTTATGAAGGCAGGTTTGGTACTATGCTCGTTTACCATGCTAGGTTACATGCACTTCATTGAAGGAAAATAAATGAATTTACCTTACTATTTAATGTGGAGTTTGAAGAAAATGGCCTTCAATATTCGGAGAGATTCTCTGAATATAGACAGAACCTTGTATAACCATGGATTTATAAAAATCCTCATTAAAGCTTACATAAATTCTATTGGTGATAGCTGGCATGATTTTCTAGATAGAAATCATTTTGTAGAAGCTTTAGAAGAGGAATTACCAAAAGATAAACGGATCCTATGAAGGACATCACAAACCCATAACCCTGAAGTTGTTGTGGAAGATCGAGGGGGTTTGGATAATGAACCATAACCAATGGAAATTCCACCAGAGGAAGCAGAGGAGGATGTGCCACTTAGTCAGTATATGGAAAGGGTTAAGCAGAAAAATAGGAATAAAAGGTTAGAAGAGACAAATCTAGTGAAAAGATACAAGGGCGTGAAGCCATAAAAGAAAAAGAAGTAGTTGTGCATTAAGGAAATAAACAAATAACAATCAACAAGGAAAAGACTACACAAAAGAAAATGGAGCCATAACATAAATTGAGAAGAAGTAAGTGACTTTCCAAGCATTCAATTGAGCCAACACACCAAAATCCTCCAGAAATTGTCATTCTTGAAGAGGAAGATGATGTTTACATGGGAATAGAGGAAAAAGTTCCATCACATCAGAGTCCAATAAAAAAGACTCCAGAAATTGACCCAACTCAACAAGAAGTTTATGAATATTTGGAGAATTTGGAGCAGAAAGTGCAGGAAAAGGTAAAGTCCCTTGAAGAAACTCAATTTCATGAATAATTTTTATATGATGATGATCTTGTAGTTAGTTCAGAGACTTATACTACTACTACTCAAGGGAATCAAGAAACTATTCACACTTTGAAACAAGATATATCTTAGTTAGAAGTGTTAAATAAGTATATCAGAGGAGAAAATGAAATGGTCAAAGCATAAAATGAACTCGTGAAGGTAAAAAATGACACTATGTTGTTAAGAATGTGTTTATGGTATAAGAAAAACAAAAATCTTAAAGCCAACAACAAAGTGCTCGTAAATAAAGTTAGGGGTCTACAAGCAAAAATTCTCATGAGAAAGCCCATATGGCCTATTAAGGTGAAAAAACAAGGAGATTCCAAGCAATATGGATGTGCTAATTCAGGCCTCAAAAGCAACAAAATAACAAAGAGGACTTCTTTAGTTTTGAGATTTTGTGCATGAGGACATGCAACATCCTCAAAGTGTGGGAATGTTGGACGCTTGAATTGTCCTCAATTTTGATATCATTTTTCCTTCATTTCCATCCATCCCATATATGTTTTATATCTTTATAGGTCATAAAGTCACCATTTCCATTTCAACTATAACAAAAGGCATCAAATGATTTATGGCCCATAATCTAGACTTTCTTTCTGAAATTGACTAAAATATCTCTTTCGCTACCGAACTGTAACATTTTTGTAACTGACTAAATATCCATAGCTCAATCCATGGTTAGATAGGATGCAAAGACTTTCAAGGCAAACAAAGGATATAGGAAAATGCCAGATGTCAAGGACATGCACGCCCACCTATTGTGCTAACTTAATAGATCGAATGGATTAAGAATATGTTTGGTCAAACCTTTAGGTCAACACCATTTTGTTCATGTGCAAGGTTTCAGGAAGCGGTCTTGGTATCAAGAGAGTATGGAAAAAACGACATCAAGTGAGTAGTTTTCATGTGGCTGATGGTATAAGAAGATATGCATGATTTGTTACGACGGAGCAAATAATGCCAGATCTATTTCGTAGTCAAAATAAAAAACTATGTTGTCGATCTATAAACTTGCCTCTCAACATTTCTTTCTTTAAGTTATTGATTCACTAATGTATAAATATCTTCTTTCTCTGCAAGTCGAGATAATAGATGATAGATGTTGGCTACTTTGTTTTAAAATGTATTAAGGTCTCTCTACTTTTATTAATACCAATACCTTGTTCCTTAAGTGTGAATGTGTCCTTAGTAAATTTGGTTTGAATTAGTAGTCGCCTTACACTCAATAAGAGGGTCCCTTGGAGAGATGTAAGATAGTTTTTTTTTTTTTTTTTTTTTTTTCATTGCAAGTAGCTTTCAATTTGAATTGCAATATGATTAAATTTCCATTTACTCACTATTGATTTTAATGCCACAAGGTTGAGTGCTCATTAAATTTGAAAACAACAAAAAATATTTCATTTTGCAACTCTATTCATTAGGAGTTTCCACTTAGTCTTAGATTTACATGGTTGAATTAATTCAGATATCTATTGTGCACACTAGTAATCTATCATAGTTGAAATTCCATTATGCTCTGTAGTTCATGCAACAAGTTTTATTTCAGAATAAGTTTCAATTCTACTGAATAGAACAAGGTTTTAACTTGTCAGAGTAGATTAAGATTTCAATTCAATACAATTAGATTAGTCCTTCCAATTTGATGCAACTAGAATAGTCCTTTCAATTCAATGCAATTAGATAGTATTTTCAATTTAATGCAACTATAATAACCCTTTCAATTCAACACAATTAGATAGTCTTTTCAATTTGATGAAACTAGAATAGATTCAATTCTTGTAATTTGATCTTGTTTTTGAAAGAAAGTTTACTCTTTTCAAGTTTGATAGAAAGAACATCTACGTAAAGTTGAGATGAGTTGATTTAGATGTATTCCTTGCTTTGTCATTTTCTAATAAAAAATAGAACTCTTAGCATATATTGTGCACATGCACTTCATAAATACACGAACCTTGGTTTACAATTAATGAAGTAATTTAATCATCAATTAGATTGCTCAACAATAAATTTGTTATATTTGAATCATTGATGAAGTCCCCTTTCCTGTTGAAATCATAGTGTAGTGGTTAACCTAGGGTGCTAGATTAGACTAAATTTAATGTCAACCAAGGTAGGTAAACTTAGAGGTGTTGAGCCTCAAACCTGCACCTTCCTATACACCCTCTTAGCCTTCTTTCTCCACTCACTTCATTCACCCAGTTATTAAATCATTGCATTATAGTCTAAAAAGGACTGTTTATATGGTTTTCTGACTATACTTATGACTGTTGTTTGGTTTAGTTTTTTTGTTCATGCAGCTGCGGAAACATGTCAGTTTCCGCAGCCAGCACAGGTTTCCGCAGCCAGCCCAGGATTCCGCAGCTATTTTGTTAAAAGCTGTGCTCCAGGTGTCCTATGAAGAAACGAGCTACATGGGCAAGCTCCAGGTGGCGGATACATGGAACGTGTCCCTTCAAATCGGCCAAATCATCCATGGGAGGCCATGGTCAACCAAAGTCAGAGACAAGGCCAACCAAAGAGTTCAGCGGTGGCACATCACTGTTTTGGGCACGTGAATGATACGTGGCATAGTCCTCAGCTCACGAAGGCACCAGCACACTTGGAGATCGTTCCTGAGACCTGAATCTAACAGCCAACCACTCCGAAGATTTAAGAAACATGATGACAGTTACACTAGATCTCGGCTGAAGGGATCTACGTGTCTTTAGCAATGTAGTTAATAGCGTAGAAGTTGTTAGTTAGCTTTAGTATTTTGGCATTATAAATAACGTTTCGTTGAACGCTGTGAAGGAGCTTTTTGAGATGTATGAATTCTGAATTGTTTATGTGATTTCGAACTGCTGGTTATCTTATCACCCCACTGTTTTTATATGCTGTTGTTTTAATACATGAGAAGATTTTTCTGAGTTCAGCTGTGTGATTATTTGTTGATTGGCTGAAGTGGCAGAGGGCCCCTGCACGCTGAAGCCTTGTAAAGTGTTCATTTAGTTTTATTATGCTTTTGTTTTTATCATTAGCTTGTACATATTATACTGTTTGATGCTTCTGCTGTTTATATTTTCACCTTTGTTTTCTTAGAACTGTAAACTGATCAGTGCTTTTCTGCAGGTTTTCTTAGGCAACCCAGGCAATTTTTCATCTTTTTGATAACTTTTGGCATATGAGATCATCTTGTCCTTCCTGCTAACTTTAATTTTCTGAAGTTTAAATTCAGCATTGTCCTTTTCAAGTTGTGATTTGCTTATTTATTTTTCTGCTATTTAGATATCATACTGCTCATCAATTTATGGTTTCTTTCTATGGTCAAGTGACTATATCAGCAAGAAAACAGAATATTACTAATTGTAGTGTGATTTAGTTATCATATTGCTTACTCATGGTTGCTTTCCACAAGGTAGATTGAGCTGAATGGTAAAGGACTAGAAGAGTTCAAGTAGTGTGATTAGTTTATTTTATGCAATTTACATTTAGATATCATATTTCTTGACATGTTCACGATTACTTCCCCAAGGTAGATTGAGCTAAAGGGTAAAGGATTTGAAAAATTCAAGTAGTGTGATTAGTTTATTTTATGCAATTTACTTTCTTGCCATTTAGATATCATATTGCTTAACTTGTTCATGATTTCTTCCCACAAGGTAGATTGAGCTGAAGGATAAAGGATCTGAAAAGTTAAAGTACTGTGAATTAGTTGCTTTGCTTTAAGTTTGAGTTGTTTTTCAGTTTTTGCTTTCTTTTCATTTCAGCAGCAAGGATACTGGGCCATTGTCATTAGTTCACTATTTGATGCATTTATTTTCTCTTAAGAATTGATTTCATTTTAGTTATTGTAAAAGCTTTCTTTTGAGCACTTTCAAGATTAGAAACCATCGCCGTCTACACTCCATACTTCACTTTCATCCTCACCATCACACATTAAGGAAAAATAAATCCAAAAACAAATTAAAAAGATTAAAACGACAAAAGACTAAGGAAATGGTTATCTAGTACAGTTTACGAACCCCGGGTTGACATTTTAAATAGCAATTTAGATCACACTAAATTGACCAAACAATCACTTACAGTTTTCTTGGAGCACTCTAGTTTGGAGCAAGGAAAGGAAAAGAAACAAAGGATCAAGGAAAGGAAAGCAGGATCAAGCATCTTCAACATGAATACTTGCAGGTAACCTTTTTCATGTGTGATTTCCTATCTAGTTTAGACATGCATGGATTTTCATGTTGGTGTATGGATCTCTTGTTGTGAGTGGCATGGTCCTTCCTATTCATGACACTAGATTTCAGCCTAGCCTAGCCTTTTCCCAAATGCCATGGTATGTTAGGATGTTTATTTCGGTTTTTGAGCTTTATAATTTCTGGATAGATTTCGGAATCCATGGCAGAGGTGGTCTTAGGGTTCATTCCCAAAGGCCTAGGAATCCCTTGACCAGTTTTGTTGGGATACATGGTAGCACTTGAGGGAGATGTATCAATTTAGGGATTAGTGATCCGGGTTTGGATTACGGCCTGAGGAGTATGTATCATTTTAGGGCCTATTGATATGGGTTGGAGTGCGGTAAAGCCTTATAGATAAGGAGATGGAAAATTCCTCAAGGATAGTAATGGATTCTGGATGGCATTCCAAGTTCTGTTTGGTTTTGATCGGAACACCAGTTTTGGTGTGATCACTGTTTGGTGAGGGTGGAGGTGGTTTACACTGTGGGTTCCCTTGGTTTTTCTTGGATTGGTTGTATTATGCGATACCACATTCATGCTTGGAATATGGCACGTGGGTGATTAGATGAAACCGAGACTTGGTTCAGCCATGTCTATGGTCGAGTGGTACGTGGAAGTCATGAACCTCATCAGATTTTCCTATGATTAATAAAAGCTAAGTTCTCTTACTTTTCACTGATTTATGTGTATTTAATTGTTGTCATATATATGATATTTATATGGTGTTATGCTATTTATAAGCATGGTTGAATGACTAGTTCATGTCATGGTTATTTCATATATTTACTTGTGAATTTTAAATGGATCGATGCAAGACCTAATTGATGATGTAGTAGTTCAATGGAGAATGAGGTGATCCTTATAGTTACGTTTATGAGTTGTTTCATTCATTTATGCTCTGTCTTGTATCCTAGACCTATAGGTTGCATTGATGCCAAGTGTTTGTCAAAATGTCAGTCTTGGTTGGGGATGCTCGGGCCTAGTCCTGAGGGTGATTTTTGATTGATAAACATCATTATTATGTTTTTAATGAATTCTAGAAGTTAACATAGGTTCTGGGTAGAGGGCAGGATTTTGGGCTAGAAAATTGGCTTAAATCCCGGGGTATCTAACACAGCACTAGCAATTCTGGTCCACAATCACTAGCAGGTAGGCTTGTGAGAGTGAATTTAGGTTGTTGGCCACTCCCTTTCCCATAACATGATAGCCTAACTTGTCTCCGTAGGTTTTTGTTGATGATGTTAGATGTCAATTATATATGATGTTCTGTCGATTCCACTTCCTTAAGGTGACAAAGGAGGTTGAATCTGATCACAGTAGCATCTCTCCTCATGTTTACCCTTGTTAGGATATTTACTTTGGGTATACCTAGGAGGGGTTGTTACATTTTTCGTTTAGCTTAAGTGCCACATTGAGATTACTTTTGATTTGACTTTTCACTTGCAACTTCAAACCTAATATCTAGAATATACACACTTTATATGTCTACATAATTAATATTATATAAATTATATTTTCTTCATTACAAAACTTATTAAACACAATTATTCTCTATATCTATTATATTAATATATATATATATATATATTATTATATATTATATATATGTCATGCATGGTTTACAGCCATTGGATATTGGTGTCCACTACATCACAAAACTATCTGGCCAGATCCACCCTACGAACTCCAAGAGTGTTGAAGAGAATTGACCCTATGACCTCCCATTAACAATTTTCTTTACAAGGTAAACTAAATATAATAGGCCTTCCCTTGGGGATTTCCTTATATTATATTTCTTTCATATGTAAGAAATTAAAATAGGGCATTTACTTATTGATGTTTCAAATAAACATACTTTAAAGTATAGGATATGTATAATATGTATGGGAAATTTTCTTTTAATACAATTTTTATATTTATGAGATAATTATTTTATTAAGAAAATGTTAATTTAATTTATTAATTATAATTATGTCGATAGGCGCCCCTTTTTTAAAATGACTGGGCCAAGTATTGTCTACCCTTTTTCCCTCCTCTTTCCGGTCAATTGAACTATTTTTAGCCATTTACTAGGCCAATGCATGGACTTCCATTTGTTCATTTACTCATGGTGATGTTATTTCCAAGGATTCTTTTGAAACTCCTATAGAACATGAATGTCCACTTGAAAGTTATAGGTGAGCATATCAAGTGAATATAAAGTGGTAATGGTTGGTGCGGACATAGTAGGAAGTTGTACTACCTACCAAATTGTAAAAAGAGCCAAATTTGATCTCCTCTTAAAGAAATATGATTTTCTGCACCACATAGTATCTTCTCATGGGGTATCAAGGACCATCATAGAGAGTTATCAAGAAGAATAATATGCTGTAATGATGGAGGAGGCCTCCATTCTATGGGAATAAGCCCAACAATAAATTGGGTACAAAGTGCACATGAAGATTCGGTAGCATGATATGGGTCCCATCCACAACAAGAGACCCCAATATGTAATACAAGTATGCAAAACACGAGGGATCCCCATTGAAGTTCTCAAATTAGAACAAGTTTATGAGAGATTGAAGGTCATCAAGATGCCTAGTGATTGGATTAGAGTTGTTATAGATGGGGGCGATCCCATGATCTTCCAAAATAGTTGCAATGTTCTAGTCTTTGTCTCTGAATCACTGAGCTAGACTCAAGGACAATGACCAAGTCACAAAAAACAGTAATGGGTGGAAATTAAGAGATGGTTTAGATGGGGTTCTTGTGTGTACTCTAGTGGGTACATTTTTGTGATTTCTACAAGCTCATGGGCTCAAAATTTTGCTAATGAGATCTCAGGGATTGAACTACCCATTCAGTGTCTTAATACCATCATTTCATATTGGAAAATAGAAGAGGTTTTTTAGAGCCGTTTGTTGGAGATTGGATTCCCCACCTTTTCCTATTACAATGATCCTTACCTTTATGGGATACCCTCCTTAGGTTACCCATGTGACCCAAATAATGGGGCCTTATTGCTTGATCTGGATTCTTTGAGGTAGAAGGTAAGCCATTGGTTGGCTGGATGTTTCGAAGGAACTGTTATGTCTGAGAGACCTATTGTTGTCGGGGGTTTCATGTATTCAATGTCCCCTGATGAGGATTTCGTCATTGAAGAATACTACACTACAATGATGGAGGACGCCTTCAGTATATGGGAAGAATCCCAACAAGAAATTGGGTACAAAGTGCACATCAAGACCCATCAACTTGATATTTTCCCCATCCAGAACAAGAGCTTCCAATCTATTATACAAAATGTAGAAAATAAGGGATCCCCATTGAAGTTCTCAATTTAAAACAAGTTTCCGAGAGATTCAAGGTAATCAAGTTGCCCAGTGATTGGATTGGAGTTGTTACAAATAGGGTGGATCTTACGAGCTTCTAAAGTAGTCGCAGCATTCTAGTATGTGGCTCTGAAGCATGAAGCTATAGTTAGGGACAATGCCCCAGTCACAAAAATCAGTAATGGGTGGAAATTGAGAGATGGGTCGGATGGGGTTCTTGTGTGTACCTGAATGGGTTATGTACTTGGAAGAAAATGCATGATTGTTGTAGGCACATGGGCTCAAAAACTTGATAATGAGATCTCAGGGATTTAATTACCCATTCATCCACTTCATACCATCATTGCATATTGGAAAATTGAAGAGTGCTTTCAGAGCTTTTTGTCAGAGGATGGATTCCCCGACTTTTCCTATTACACTGATCTTTACCTCTATGGGACACCCTCCTTATTTATCAAGGTCCTAGTTAATGCAGGTTATCCATGTGATTGAGACAAGAGGCTTTTTTGCCTGATTTAGATGCATTAAGGAAGAAGGTAAGCCCTTGGTTAGATGAAAGTTTCAAAAGAACTGTTATGTTAGAGAGCTCCGTTATGACCGAGGCTTGCATGTATTCAATGTCCCCTGATGAGGATTTATTCTTTGATTTATTTCCATTAACAAAGATTGAGATGCCAACAACATCAACATCCTCTATTTTAATCGCCTATGGATTCTTTGATATGACAGATAATGGATGATATTTCCCTCATAGGAGAAGCTCATGGGGTGACTCTCCAATACCTTTTGATTTAAATTTTTATTCTGAATCCCTAGGGTAATCCGAAAGAATATGAGGAACAAGTTTTTCCTTATCTATCTTCAACATCCTCATAAAGGTAAAAATCTACCAAAAATATTTGTAACACTACTTGAATTTGGTATTATTCATTTCAACTTTCCTTTATGAACTAGCATTTTCTATGCGTTAGATTCAAAATGAATGGAAGTATATGAAAATTTTATAAAAATCACTACTCTTCTTAATATCAAAGTCACAGTTGATATGCTAGCTCTCCTTGGTTATGTGGTGCAGGGGATCTTGTGTGATTGTCCTTTGGATCTATGATGTTATACTACTCATCTTTTTTATTTATGGGGAATGAATTATAATATATGTTGTTCCAAAAATAAAGATCATTATTATCTACCCTCTGTTGAAGATGTAAACAAAATCATATCCTTTTCTATGCAAAGGAATGGATGGGGCTTAGAGTACTTGTCATTTCATGGGAAGAAGAAGTAGAAAAGTATGTTACTGATACACATTTTCATGTATGCTCATTATGATATGTGGTTCGAATTATTTTTTTTGTGCCCCTCTTTTGTAGGAAAAGAATCATACACCAACAAGTTGAGCCATGCAAGAGCTTATTGATGATGCTCATCAATGGGTAAAAATTATGGACCTTAATGCACCTCCAACATACTAAAATCAACTCTTCTCATAATTCTTTACATGTTTTAAATATATTTTGCTTAATGAGATGAGTAAAAGTAGGATGACATGTCTAGTGGTCTAATGTGCATTGATTGTAGGTTTTAGGAGAAAATTGTGTCTAATTAGGGTGTAGGAACTCGAATGAGGCAAGAAGGAGAGATTATAGGAGATAGGATCCCCCTCCTTATGTCCTCACTCACTCGAAGATAGGATCCCCCTCCTTATGTCCTCACTCACTCAAACATCCCTCAATCAAATCACACCAACTCGGAGTTGCAAGTAGCTGAGTCATGAGGATCATTGGTAGCCAAGCAAGTGACAGTTAAGAACCAGTTGATCTCAAGATTAGGAGGCAAGCCTCCCTAGATTTAAGGAAGTTATTGGAAACTTTAGTTGTATAAATAAAGAGGCCTAGAGCCTCATTAGGATTCATATTTTTTGTTCAAGATAGCTAGGTAGTTTTCAAGCTGAAGCATTGTAACCAAGCACTCTTATGTATTTCTGATTTCTTTAATGAAAATGAGCAGCATTCCCTTGATCCATTGCTGAGTTGACTCAGAGGGCTGAAGCTCTTGGGTCAAGGCCCAACCCTAGTAGCACAGGTTCCTCTTACTGTATATGTATGCTTATGTTATCTCATAGTTAGTTGTTAAACTGATTTTGGTGTTGTTAATTTGCAAGTATTGGTAGATTTGATTAGTTTGCTTCCATTTTTGAATATATTTCATAGTATCATTGTAGTGATATGAATATATTCCAAACATTTTGACAACAATTGGTTTTCACCTCATTTTTCCCTTTCAGGGATCATGGTTTGAGGAATACTTTTCATGCAGCCCAAAAAGATAGAATTCTAGCTCTTTGTGTAATTTAGGGTTTTCTTGCTAATTAGGTCACCATCTTTCAGTTTTAGAAGATAGGTTGCAATTGACATTTTTGATATCTTAGGTCTTGCATTGTCTTCTTGTTTCTCTCATAATGGTTTCAAGCATTCCCATGCATGAACTTGGAAAATAAATGATGAAGATTATGTTTTCTTCTATTTAAGTAAACCCTTCTTATTTTGAGATGAATTTATAGATAAATGCAAATAATGATGTATAAGTTGTAGGAGTTTCTAATTTTAGGAAAACCTCATATCATCAGCCTCAGCCAAACCATATCCACCCATTATCACCAAAATCCACTAAGGTCTCAATTCGAATTATCGTTTTACAAGGAAAACTTGCCATGATCATCGAGCAAATCCGGCCATCGTAAAGCTTTGGTTTGAGTTCTGAGTGAGTGCCTACCACTCCCTTTCCTTATTCCCTCCTTACTCACCTTTTCCAAGATCCATCCCACCTTTTAGTCCACTCCCTATTCTTTCAGTTTGTTCCTGTAGGTGAACTAGGACATCCTATAGATGTCCTGTAGGAAAGCCTATAGTGGCCTGTTTTGAGCCCTAATTGTGAAAAAACATCACTAAGGCTAGGATTAGACCCCTTCTTTCCTTCCAAGCCATCTAAACCATTACAATCATCTCCCTCCACACCTATCTCACCTACTATGCAACTAAGAAGGTTTAGCATTCACATTTTTCAAACAAAAAGATAAAGAGAAAAATTCTTTATATTTATTCATGCACACAATAGTTAAGTTCTTGTTTAGATCATACTTCATGCTTAGGCTAGTTAAGACATCAAATATGTTAAACTAGAGTTCTTTTACAAGCAAGGTATGTTAACAAATAACTAAATGAGTTATGTTGTTTTGTAGGCATTTCTTTCAGTATTTCATTACTGTAGTAACTAGTATTTCAATGCTCTCAACTAGGGTAAAATTATACTCTCTAAATTGGTAATCAGACTTCTTCTAATCAATAGAGGGTTGGTTTGAGAAACCATAGTGGTCTATCACCCTAGCTCAGCACTGACAAAGAGTGGACCCATTACATCTATTTGTGTATACAACACTGTCACCTCCAAGTTTGTATGAACCTCGGGTTGATGAAGTAAAGTTGGTAGCTCGAGAGTTGCAACATCCTTGCTACAATACTGGTGCTCATCACCTTTTAGGACCATTGTTGGGGACGTATATGAGTAAATTTTATTTCTGCTTTTTTTCTTCCATTTCTTATCTCTTTCATTCTGCTATTAGTTCCATTATGCAAAGTAGTTGTAAGTTGGTTTTCTTTCCTTTCCATTTTGCAATTATTTTCAATTTAGTTTGTCTTTTCAATTTTGCAATCAGTCTTAAGTGTGGAAAACAAAACAAAAACACTCCTTTCATGCCC